>JAWZYU010000021.1:51286365-51493849 GCA_038380435.1 Ryuthela nishihirai
CTTAACAATCGGTCAGTGACCTCAGTTCCTCTAACACGGTAACCCTATCTTATCCTACAAACACAGAAAACGGCTATCATCCCTCGAATCCAAAAATCATTTTCAGCTTGCTTGGGTTGACACACGACCCGTTGGCTTGGGGCACACCCGACGCAACTCAATTAGCCTTTAAAAGTAACGATACGAACAGAATGGGTTAAACGCCAAGCTACAAAGACCACTGAACTTCGGGACATCCATCGAAAAGTGGATGTCGCTCTCAAAAGCTGCGTCTCGTTCATTTGACAGAAAAGGAAATAAAAATCCATTCCTACCTGTGAGAATCGAAGCAGCAGACAAACTACTCCCCTAACGCCGCAAACACCGCTATTGGCCAAATACAAACATTCCCTATTCCGAACTTCGTAAGATCTGGGGTGGCAGCTGCGATGTGCGCATGCGGAGTCCGCGAAGCGTGAACACAGCCAATCGGTGGCCGGGGCACGCATATCGTTTCGAACTCTCGGCATCTGACAAGAAGATGACGGTCAAGGTAAAGATGACGAAGTTTCTGGGTTGGGTTGTTTTACCTCTGAGCGGCACTTTTTTGCACACCATGGGCTAAATGGCCAGGTCACATGGACCCCGAAGGCTCGGAGAAGGTTGGGGGAGGGGACCCACTGGAACAGCTGTTGGGAGACAGATGGTAGCCTCCCGTCAAGGCCATCCAGCGTGTTCTTTAACGTGCACAGAGTATGGCTCTCCCGCACACGGGGCCACGGCTTAACGTCCCATCCGACGGACGGCGGCCTTTCCAAGCCCATCGGTCTCCCCTACTGACCGTGGGCAGGGAATTTTGCGGAGATAAATCTCAACGCTGACCAGCTGGGACTCGAACCTGTGAACTACAGATTACGAGCCTGGCGCGCTACCGACTGAGCCACCCCCCGCCCACGAAGTTTCTGTGAACATGAAACCCTTTAATGCTATTGGGGGAGCCAGTGGCGTACCCATCGATTTCCAGTGTAGGAAGTTTTCGTGCTTGAGATAATGGAGAGGAGGCAGTGTTGGTGTTTAGGCCTGGCCAAAATGATGGAATACAGGCCTGCGCCATTGCTCGAAAAAGGCATCTTTACGCGAGCCTCTTATGATATAAAATCTCACTAGATGGCGCGCAAACACTTGTCAAACAAACCGGTCTCTTCAGTCGTTTTCGTATTAAGTAGCGAGGAAATACTTCAAATTTCATGAATGTAAAGAACCCTGGGGGAAAAAATATGCTTCATTTATATTTGTAACTTATATGATGTTAACATTTTTGAACGGAAAGTGTTTTTAGGGAGGAAAATCTTATAGATTTGGATTTCAAAAATCGTAATAAGTTTGGTGATTTTGCTTCTGTTTACATAATAACAAACTAAAATATTAGTTTTTTTTTTATTTTTTACAAACGATGTATGATTAGATATTCGAAATTATGGTGGTGGAAAGTGAACGTCCTGAAGTTTCTATAGGAAACAATTAATTCACCTCTTAGACCCAGGGTGGGTGGGAAATTGCAGTTGTTTTGTTCTCAGCAAAATTTATAGACATGAAACTTTTTTTTTTGCATTGGATAGGTATTGATGAAATATTATTATTTTCACTTCCCTAGTCTCCCAGAAGCTTTAAATGCACCCTCTAACTGTCGAAAAAGTTGAAAATTGCAAAATTTCAAATGAATATTGCAAACGATGTATTTATGCTAGAACTTTGAAATTTTGATGGTGGAATGTGAAGGTCACGTTGTACCATTAGCAACTATGAACTGACCACTTAGACCCAAGGGGGCGGGGGTGGCTCAGTCGGTAAGTCAGGCTCGTAATCTGTAGTTCCCAGGTTCGAGTCCCAGCTGGGTCAGCGTTGAGATTTATCTCCGCAAAATTCCTCGCCCTGCCCACGGTCAGTAGGGGACACCGATGGGCTTGGAAAGGCCGCCGTCCGTCGGATGGGACGTTAAGCCGTGGCTCCGTGTGCGGGAGAGATACCCTGTGCAGTTAAAGAACACGCTGGATGGCCTTGACGGGAGGCTACCATCTGTCTCCCAACAGTTGTTCCAGTGGGTCCCCTCCCCCAACCTTCTCTGAGCCTTCGGGGTCCATGTGACCTGGCCATTTAGCTCATTGTGTGCAAAAAAGTGCCGCTCAGAGGTAAAACAACCCAACCCAACTTAGACCCAAGAGGGTGGAAAAATGCAATTTTTTTGTTTCAAGGGAATATTGTTTATTTTAAAAAATGATTTGGTGTTGCATAGTTATTGATGAAATATCACGATTTACACTTTCCGAGGTTAGAATTAGCGTGATCCCCTGTCAGTCAATCATGCACAATTGACTATATATTAGATATTACTCAGAGTTAGTGATTTGAATTATTGCTTGAATATAATACTCTATGCATTAGCGACAAAAGAAATTTGATACCAGAAAGATGCAAAAAAAAAAACACGACTTCCTTTCTCCCGATTAACCTGTTCAGAAAAAATTCTGAGAAATTTTGTGCCCTTGAAAGCCAAGCACTCAGCATCGCGTTTTTCTCGATTCAATTTCTCGTGCTGTTTTGCTTTCGTCCTTCTAGTTTTTTATCTGAAAGTTACAATGCATTTTAGCTGTCTTTCTGATTTTTTTTTTAATTCATATAGTTCATAATTGTTTTAAAAATTGATTGTTTGTAAAAGGTATATAGAATTTCTGCACCAAGAGAATGAAGGTAATCAAAGGCGCAAGGATATATACCACGTGACCCATGACTCAGCTTTCTCCCTCACCCGGCTCCCCGTAGCTTCAAGGCATGGGGTTTTCAAGGTAATCCAATTTGTAGTCATTTGTCAAACGTGGGAGGGGGGAGAGAGTCCCCATCCATTTGAAGTCTTACACACCCTTTGAACACGTGATACGTAGCTCCTGTGACCTTTGATCTTCCTGTCCCTTTGTATTTATTTCATACGCACCTGTTCTGGACCGACACATCGGAAAACATATTATCACCAACTTTAAGAATAGAGAAAATTTGAAAAATTACGCATTAAAAATTTTTAGTTCTGAAAAGATCGCAGTTTTAAATCCGAACGCAGAAAGCACTTAATGAACCTATGCAGAAAACATGGTTCGTTTGTCTAATGTTTGCGCGCCATCTGGCGGATTTATTTTTCCATAAGAGCACCTCGAAAAAACTCGAATTGGGCAAGGCTAATTTTTTTAATTTCTCAGATGGACTGGGTTTCTCGAGGTTCATGGAGCAGATTGCCTAGTATGGTAATTTCTCCATGAAGAATCTTATTAAAAAAGGGGAAACTTTTTGATATATTGGGGCGGGGGTGGCTCAGTCGGTAGCGCGCCAGGCTCGTAATCTGTAGTTCCCAGGTTCGAGTCCCAGCTGGGTCAGCGTTGAGATTTATCTCCGCAAAATTCCCCGCCCTGCCCACGGTCAGTAGGGGACACCGATGGGCTTGGAAAAGCCGCCGTCCGTCGGATGGGACGTTAAGCCGTGGCCCCGTGTGCGGGAGAGCCATAACCTGTGCACGTTAAAGAACACACTGGATGGCCTTGACGGGAGGCTACCATCTGTCTCCCAACAGCTGTTCCAGTGGGTCCCCTCCTCCAACCTTCTCTGAGCCTTCGGGGTCCTTGTGGCCTGGCCATTTAGCCCATGGTGTGCAAAAAAGTGCCGCTCAGAGGTAAAACAATCCAATCCAATACAATGTAGTTCCCAGGTTCGAGTCCCAGCTGGCTCAGCGTTGAGAATTATCACGCTTGTAAAGGTCGCCTTCCGTCGGATGGGACGTTAAGCCGTGGTCACGTGTGCGGAAGAGCTGTACCCTGTACATGTTAAAGAACACGCTGGATGGCCTTGACGGGAGGCTACCATCTGTCTCCCAACAGCTGTTCCAGTGGGTCCCCTCCTCCAACCTTCTCTGAGCCTTCGGGGTCCTTGTGGCCTGGCCATTTAGCCCATGGTGTGCAAAAAAGTGCCGCTCAGAGGTAAAACAATCCAATCCAATTTTGATATATTTCCCAGGGAGTAGGGCAGTAGGAGGAGTACCCCTCGGGGTCTATGACCTGGCCATTTAGCCCATTATGGGCAAAACTGTGCTTCAAAGAGAAAAATCAATCCAATAACCAGTAATTTTTTAGCAATACAGTTTTATTGACTAGCCTCGTTGCCTTTTTCCCACATCTCGCATATAACAATAAATAATATTATGGTGAGCGCGCTTGGCTACTTATCTAAGGGACCTGGGTTCGAGCTCCGGGTAAGGCATGCCGTTTGTGTTGTTTTTCTGCTGAGGACCTGCCATTTTCACAGACCTACTACTATGGCATATAAACTGACAGGCTCCTGTCAGACCTCTGTGGCAAGCAGCGGCTTGATCGGGTATTTATTTATTTTATTTATGGTTGATTACAGAATTCAAAAAAAACATCTGGGGCGTGTACAGCAACTGTACACGCTCCAGTTGCCGTTCACAGCAAACTGGAGCGTGTGCAGTTACTGCACACGCTCCAGTTTGCTGTGAACGGTAACTGCACACGCTCAATATTTCCGTGAGTGAGCCCACACGATCCAGGTTTAGAAATTAGCGATCTGGCAACCTTCGCGTCAAAAAAAAGTATCCGAACACTATGGCCGAGTGGTTAGTGCGCTTGGCTACTGATCTAAGGGACCTGGGTTCGAGCCCCGGGTAAGGCATGGACGTTTGTGTCGTTTTTCTGCTGAGGTCCTGCCATCCTCACAGACCTTCTACTATGGAATATAAACTGACAGGCTCCTGTCAGACCTCTGTGGCAAGCACCGGCTTGATCGGGTATTTATTTATTATTTTTAAACAGAATACAACTGCCAACTATGCAATGCAACTGGAGGTTTTGAAAATAAGCAAAGTGGGGTTTTCAGGTAGCCAAGAGTAGCTGAAAGGCCCTCAAAGATGCCTCAAAAACATTAATATAAATGTATTTAAAATTGTTATTAAACTGGGAAGAAATAAAAAAAATGCAACTTTTTGCGCGTTGTACAGGTAAGCATTTCCCGGAAATTTTCAAATATTCTTAAAAAAAGGAAATCCTATCCACAATTTGAACGTTTCTCCATAAATAGAAGAGTTTGCAATTTGCAAGTTTCCGCCATAAATGAAATAGTTTACTTGAAAATTTCCTCTTCTGTAGGTTCTTTTCATAAATGAAGGAGTTCTTTGAAAATTTCCTCTTCTGTAGGTTCTTTTCATAAATGAAGGAGTTCTTTGAAAATTTCCTTTTCTGTAGGTTCTTTTCATAAATGAAGGAGTTCTTTGAAAATTTCCTCTTCTGTAGGTTCTTTTCATAAATGAAGGAGTTCTTTGAAAATTTCGTCATCAATGAAGGAGTTCCGTTGAAAATTTCTTCTGCACATTTTCACCATAAATGAAAGAATTAGGTTAAAAAATTCCACCATTTGCAAATTTCCGCCATAAAATATAGCGTGTGAATTGAAACTTTTCTCCTGTTTCCTAAGTCAGTGGTTCTCAACCTTTTATGCTACACGCAACCCCTGGAAATGTGTATATAACTGGCGTACCCCTTACATAGATAGATAAAACTATAATTATAGTATAATAATGGAAACTTAGCGACTTTGTTACTAGATCTAGCGACTTTTTAGTTTTCACGGCGTACCCCAAAAAATTTTACCGCGTAACCCACGTTGAGAACCCCTGTCTTAAGGTATGGGGAAAAAATCCACTCCCTCTGCAGAAATTCATAATCGCTTCAGAACACTTTAATTAGCTTCCTCCCTCCCCTTAAACTGAAAATGTGTGAGAAACGCAATAAATGCATCTTTTGAAAATATATGTGCCTCTACAAATGTATGATTCAAGGGAGATACTTCGTACAGGTAAGAACAGCAAGTAATTTACGGTTACAAAAATGTGATCAATTTTCCTTGAAGAAAATGGTTCTCAAACTTTTATGCTTCACGTACCCCCTGGAAATGTGTATGTAACTGGCGTAGCCCTTGTATAGATAGATAAAACTATAGTTATAGTATAACAATGGGAATAAAATAAAACATATATATCAGTGGTTCTCAACATTTTATGCTTCACGTACCCCCTGGAAATGTGTATGTAACTGGCGTACCCCTTGTATAGATAGATAAAACTATAGTTATAGTATAACAATGGGAATAAAATAAAACATATATATCAGTGGTTCTCAACATTTTATGCTTCACGTACCCCCTGGAAATGTGTATGTAACTGGCGTACCCCTTGTATAGATAGATAAAACTATAGTTATAGTATAACAATGGGAATAAAATAAAACATATATATCAGTGGTTCTCAACCTTTTATGCTTCACGTACCCCCTGGAAATGTGTATGTAACTGGCGTAGCCCTTGTATAGATAGATAAAACTATAGTTATAGTATAACAATGGGAATAAAATAAAACATATATATCAGTGGTTCTCAACATTTTATGCTTCACGTACCCCCTGGAAATGTGTATGTAACTGGCGTACCCCTTGTATAGATAGATAAAACTATAGTTATAGTATAACAATGGGAATAAAATAAAACATATATATCAGTGGTTCTCAACCTTTTATGCTTCACGTACCCCCTGGAAATGTGTATGTAACTGGCGTAGCCCTTGTATAGATAGATAAAACTATAGTTATAGTATAACAATGGGAATAAAATAAAACATATATATCAGTGGTTCTCAACATTTTATGCTTCACGTACCCCCTGGAAATGTGTATGTAACTGGCGTACCCCTTGTATAGATAGATAAAACTATAGTTATAGTATAACAATGGGAATAAAATAAAACATATATATCAGTGGTTCTCAACCTTTTATGCTTCACGTACCCCCTGGAAATGTGTATGTAACTGGCGTAGCCCTTGTATAGATAGATAAAACTATAGTTATAGTATAACAATGGGAATAAAATAAAACATATATATCAGTGGTTCTCAACATTTTATGCTTCACGTACCCCCTGGAAATGTGTATGTAACTGGCGTACCCCTTGTATAGATAGATAAAACTATAGTTATAGTATAACAATGGGAATAAAATAAAACATATATATCAGTGGTTCTCAACCTTTTATGCTTCACGTACCCCCTGGAAATGTGTATGTAACTGGCGTAGCCCTTGTATAGATAGATAAAACTATAGTTATAGTATAACAATGGGAATAAAATAAAACATATATATCAGTGGTTCTCAACATTTTATGCTTCACGTACCCCCTGGAAATGTGTATGTAACTGGCGTACCCCTTGTATAGATAGATAAAACTATAGTTATAGTATAACAATGGGAATAAAATAAAACATATATATCAGTGGTTCTCAACCTTTTATGCTTAACGTACCCCCTGGAAATGTGTATGTAACTGGCGTACCCCTTGTATAGATAGATAAAACTATAGTTATAGTATAACAATGGGAATAAAATAAAACATATATATCAGTGGTTCTCAACCTTTTATGCTTCACGTACCCCCTGGAAATGTGTATGTAACTGGCGTACCCCTTGTATAGATAGATAAAACTATAGTTATAGTATAACAATGGGAATAAAATAAAACATATATATCAGTGGTTCTCAACATTTTATGCTTCACGTACCCCCTGGAAATGTGTATGTAACTGGCGTACCCCTTGTATAGATAGATAAAACTATAGTTATAGTATAACAATGGGAATAAAATAAAACATATATATCAGTGGTTCTCAACCTTTTATGCTTAACGTACCCCCTGGAAATGTGTATGTAACTGGCGTACCCCTTGTATAGATAGATAAAACTATAGTTATAGTATAACAATGGGAATAAAATAAAACATATATATCAGTGGTTCTCAACCTTTTATGCTTCACGTACCCCCTGGAAATGTGTATGTAACTGGCGTACCCCTTGTATAGATAGATAAAACTATAGTTATAGTATAACAATGGGAATAAAATAAAACATATATATCAGTGGTTCTCAACATTTTATGCTTCACGTACCCCCTGGAAATGTGTATGTAACTGGCGTACCCCTTGTATAGATAGATAAAACTATAGTTATAGTATAACAATGGGAATAAAATAAAACATATATATCAGTGGTTCTCAACATTTTATGCTTCACGTACCCCCTGGAAATGTGTATGTAACTGGCGTACCCCTTGTATAGATAGATAAAACTATAGTTATAGTATAACAATGGGAATAAAATAAAACATATATATCAGTGGTTCTCAACATTTTATGCTTCACGTACCCCCTGGAAATGTGTATGTAACTGGCGTACCCCTTGTATAGATAGATAAAACTATAGTTATAGTATAACAATGGGAATAAAATAAAACATATATATCAGTGGTTCTCAACCTTTTATGCTTCACGTACCCCCTGGAAATGTGTATGTAACTGGCGTACCCCTTGTATAGATAGATAAAACTATAGTTATAGTATAACAATGGGAATAAAATAAAACATATATATCAGTGGTTCTCAACATTTTATGCTTCACGTACCCCCTGGAAATGTGTATGTAACTGGCGTACCCCTTGTATAGATAGATAAAACTATAGTTATAGTATAACAATGGGAATAAAATAAAACATATATATCAGTGGTTCTCAACCTTTTATGCTTCACGTACCCCCTGGAAATGTGTATGTAACTGGCGTACCCCTTGTATAGATAGATAAAACTATAGTTATAGTATAACAATGGGAATAAAATAAAACATATATATCAGTGGTTCTCAACCTTTTATGCTTAACGTACCCCCTGGAAATGTGTATGTAACTGGCGTACCCCTTGTATAGATAGATAAAACTATAGTTATAGTATAACAATGGGAATAAAATAAAACATATATATCAGTGGTTCTCAACATTTTATGCTTCACGTACCCCCTGGAAATGTGTATGTAACTGGCGTACCCCTTGTATAGATAGATAAAACTATAGTTATAGTATAACAATGGGAATAAAATAAAACATATATATCAGTGGTTCTCAACCTTTTATGCTTCACGTACCCCCTGGAAATGTGTATGTAACTGGCGTACCCCTTATATAGATAGATAAAACTATAGTTATAGCATAACAATGGGAATAAAATAAAACATATATATCAGTGGTTCTCAACAATTTATGCTTCACGTACCCCCTGGAAATGTGTATGTAACTGGCGTACCCCTTGTATAGATAGATAAAACTATAGTTATAGTATAACAATGGGAATAAAATAAAACATATATATCAGTGGTTCTCAACCTTTTATGCTTCACGTACCCCCTGGAAATGTGTATGTAACTGGCGTAACCCTTGTATAGATAGATAAAACTATAGTTATAGTATAACAATGGGAATAAAATAAAACATATATATCAGTGGTTCTCAACCTTTTATGCTTCACGTACCCCCTGGAAATGTGTATGTAACTGGCGTACCCCTTATATAGATAGATAAAACTATAGTTATAGTATAACAATGGGAGTAAAATAAAACATATATATCAGTGGTTCTCAACCTTTTATGCTTCACGTACCCCCTGGAAATGTGTATGTTACTGGCGTACTCCTTGTATAGATAGATAAAACTATAGTTATAGTATAACAATGGGAATAAAATAAAACATATATATCAGTGGTTCTCAACCTTTTATGCTTCACGTACCCCCTGGAAATGTGTATGTAACTGGCGTAACCCTTGTATAGATAGATAAAACTATAGTTATATTATAACAATGGGAGTAAAATAAAACATATATATCAATGGTTCTCAACCTTTTATGCTTCACGTACCCCCTGGAAATGTGTATGTAACTGGCGTACCCCTTATATAGATAGATAAAACTATAGTTATAGTATAACAATGGGAATAAAATAAAACACTGACTTTGTTACTAGATCCAGCGACTTTTGAGCTCTCACTGCGTACCCCAAAAAATTTTACCCGTACCCCACAATGAGAACACCTATATCAGAGGAAAAAGATTTCCAGACAATCGCTGACTGAAATAGATTTTCATTTTAAAGTTAAATTCATTCAAATGTTTCTATCGATTAATATATTTATGATATCAGTTCTTTCACAAGCATTTAATTAAACTGACACTGATGTTCATTTAGCTGTGCATTTACAAAGTCGTACATTCCTGGTACTGTGTTTTATGTCCATATGTTTAACATGTGCTTAAAAATGAGGCTTCAAAATGTAACCAATAGCAATTACTTCTCTGTGCACTGATACTAGAAAATCTTTCAACTTAGATGGAATGGAGTATATATATATATTCTTATTTTTACTGCATTAAAGGTTAGTTTCATTAGTACCACACTCAGACCCTTAGGACAAATTCAACGGGTATGTATACATATGTTGCTGTTGTAAGAAAAACAATTTAATGCAGTGTTGCCAACTCCGAAAGATGAAATCACGCCTAAACTTCAGAAAAATGGTAACCTTAACGCAGCAATTACTGTTTCCCGTAGCAACAGCATGGTCAATATCTTTGCTTCTAGCAAGTCTTCCTTCTCGAATTTCGACTTGAAACTGGCCACTGAAACTTGGACTACAAACAACACACTCTCTTGAATTTTGAAGCATTTACTCTGATTTCCCGTTGCCACATAACACGCAGCTTCTTTTATTACTATAGAGCAGTGGTTCTCATCCTTTTATGCTTCACGTACCCCCCTGGATATGTGCATGTAACTGGCGTACCCCTTGTATAAATAGATAAAACTATAGTCATAGTATAACAATAGGAATAAAATAAAACATATATATATAACATATATCTAGCGACTTTTGAGCTCTCACGGCGTACCCCAAAAAATTTTACCGCTTACCCCACGTTGAGAACCCCTACTATAGATAATTTCTAATCCACATTTGGTTCAAGCACCCAAGGGCCTCTGCTAAACTAATTCCAGCTCTATGCAGATTGCAAGTCAAAGTTCAAGAATTATCAGGGATTGATAAGAAAATGGAGGTGTGGTGTTAAAAGGGTGGGTGGGAAATGCATCTGCGCAATTAGGGGCAAAGATCCACGGGAAAATCAACAAGATCTCCTGGAATGACCTTCTGACCTTACAATCAGCATTCTTCTGACCTCAGGTCCGCAGCAGAAACTGTTGCTGCTTTTTGGCATTTTCGGCTGCATTCTGACCTCCAAACAGCTCGGCTGTTCTTCTCTGGGCGTCTGCTTGTCTTTCTTATCTTGGGAATGCATGCGTATGGAAAAACGTTGCAATTAATCGACATGAACTGAATGAATTCGAAAAAACTTTGGCTTGAAATAGACACAGATAACTTTAAATCGTCTCATCAGGATATTTTCGATAAAAATATTATCTTCGTGTGTACATTTGTTATGTTCTTTTACAGACCAATAAATGGAATCATAGGCGACTCCAGATCGTAGGATTTCTTCAAACAAAAAGAATTCTTACTTAAAGACTTCTAAATTCTTTTCTTTAAAGACTTTTTACCTCTTTCGTAAAGAATTTTTACCTTTTTTTTTTGGAGAGTTTTTATATGTCTTCCACGTGGAGAGTTTTTCCTCTCTTTCATGGAGAGTTTTTCCTCTCTTTCATGGAGAGTTTTTCCTCTCTTTCATGGAGAGTTTTTCCTCTCTTTCAAGGAGAGTTTTTCCTCTCTTTCATGGAGAGTTTTTCCTCTCTTTCATGGAGAGTTTTTCCTCTCTTTCATGGAGAGTTTTTCCTCTCTTTCATGGAGAGTTTTTCCTCTCTTTCATGGAGAGTTTTTCCTCTCTTTCATGGAGAGTTTTTCCTCTCTTTCATGGAGAGTTTTTCCTCTCTTTCATGGAGAGTTTTTCCTCTCTTTCATGGAGAGTTTTTCCTCTCTTTCATGGAGAGTTTTTCCTCTCTTTCATGGAGAGTTTTTCCTCTCTTTCATGGAGAGTTTTTCCTCTCTTTCATGGAGAGTTTTTCCTCTCTTTCATGGAGAGTTTTTCCTCTCTTTCATGGAGAGTTTTTCCTCTCTTTCATGGAGAGTTTTTCCTCTCTTTCATGGAGAGTTTTTCCTCTCTTTCATGGAGAGTTTTTCCTCTCTTTCATGGAGAGTTTTTCCTCTCTTTCATGGAGAGTTTTTCCTCTCTTTCATGGAGAGTTTTTCCTCTCTTTCATGGAGAGTTTTTCCTCTCTTTCATGGAGAGTTTTTACATCTCTTTCATGGAGAGTTTTTACATCTCTTTCAAGGAGAGTTTTTCCTCTCTTTCATGGAGAGTTTTTCCTCTCTTTCATGGAGAGTTTTTCCTCTCTTTCATGGAGAGTTTTTCCTCTCTTTCATGGAGAGTTTTTCCTCTCTTTCATGGAGAGTTTTTCCTCTCTTTCATGGAGAGTTTTTCCTCTCTTTCATGGAGAGTTTTTCCTCTCTTTCATGGAGAGTTTTTCCTCTCTTTCATGGAGAGTTTTTCCTCTCTTTCATGGAGAGTTTTTCCTCTCTTTCATGGAGAGTTTTTACATCTCTAGGTCCCGCCATCCTCAGAGACCTACTATGGCGTATTAAACTGGCAGGCTCCTGTCAGACCTCTGTGGCAAGCAGCTGCTTGAGGGAATATTTATTACTTTTCATTATTTTACATCATAAAAATTTTAACTCTCTTCGATAAAAATTTTTTGCCGCTTTCATAAAGACATTTTAATTTCTTTCATAAAGACGTTTTACCTCTCATCCATAAAGAAATTTTTACTTCTCGTCCACATAAATAATTTTTACTTATCTTTCATTAAGACTTTTTTTTTTACCTCTCTTTAACCTTTTCCTCTCTTCCATAGACTTTTTGACTCTGTTTGATAACGATTTTTCACCTCTCTTTCTTAAATACTTTTTTCAACCTCTCTTCATATCGCCTTTCATTTGCAATTAGCTGCCACTTCTTCCTCTCCAAAAAATGGGAAGACACTATATTTAAGACTGTTTTAAGGTACTCTATTTCAAATGAGTGTTAAGGTGTCTAATAAGTACCAATCAAAACTGTACAGTCGCTCAAAAAAGTATCTGAACACTATGGTTGATTACAGAATTCAGGAAAAATATCTGGCAACGATCATGTGAAAAGAAGGTTGCCAGATCACTAATTTCAAAAAAAAAAATCGTCGCCAGATATTTTTTCTGAAATCTGTAATCAACCATAGTGTTCGGATACTTTTTTGAGCGACTGTAGGTGGTCATATTATTTTGATACTAGATCGTGTGGGCTCACTCACGGAAATATTGAGCGTGTGCAGTTACCGTTCACAGCAAACTGGAGCGTGTGCAGTAACTGCACACGCTCCAGTTTACTGTGAATGGTAACTGGAGCGTGTACAGTTGCTGTACACGCTCCAGATATTTTTCCTGAATTCTTTAATCACGTGACACGAAGGTTGCCAGAACACTAATTTCTAAAAAAAAATCGTTGCCATATATTTTTTCTGAATTCTGTAATCAACCATAGTGTTCGGATACTTTTTTGAGCGACTGTAAATGCTTCGTCTCGAGTCTGTACTTGAGAATAGGACATCAAAGGTAGAGCCTAACGAATTTTTTAGTACCTTCCAGCTTCGAAGTCTTTAAACTTCAGAACTGTAATCTACAATGTTAGATAATAAATAACATGACTCCTTTTGGAATAATTCTTACCGATGCCCATGGCCTAAACGTATATGTATTGTTATGGGGCTTTACGGCTTTATCTTGACTTTACTGAAGTCATATTAAAATGTTATGGGGCTTTACGACTTTATCTTGACTTTACTGAAGTCATATTAAAATGTTATGGGGCTTTACGGCTTTATCTTGACTTTACTGAAGTCATATTAAAATGTTATGGGGCTTTACGACTTTATCTTGACTTTACTGAAGTCATATTAAAATGTTATGGGGCTTTACGGCTTTATCTTGACTTTACTGAAGTCATATTAAAATGTTATGGGGCTTTACGACTTTATCTTGACTTTACTGAAGTCATATTAAAATGTTATGGGGCTTTACGGCTTTATCTTGACTTTACTGAAGTCATATTAAAATGTTATGGGGCTTTACGGCTTTATCTTGACATTACTGAAGTAATAATAAAATGTTATGGGGCTTTACGGCTTTATCTTGACATTACTGAAGTCATATTAAAATGTTATGGGGCTTTACGGCTTTATCTTGACATTACTGAAGTGATATTAAAATGTTATGGGGCTTTACGGCTTTATCTTGACATTACTGAAGTAATAATAAAATGTTATGGGGCTTTACGGCTTTATCTTGACATTACTGAAGTAATAATAAAATGTTATGGGGCTTTACGGCTTTATCTTGACATTACTGAAGTAATAATCAAATGTTATGGGGCTTTACGGCTTTATCTTGACATTACTGAAGTCATAATGAAATGTTATGGGGCTTTACGGCTTTATCTTGACATTACTGAAGTAATAATCAAATGTTATGGGGCTTTACGGCTTTATCTTGACATTACTGAAGTCATAATGAAATGTTATGGGGCTTTACGGCTTTATCTTGACATTACTGAAGTCATATTAAAATGTTATGGGGCTTTACGGCTTTATCTTGACATTACTGAAGTAATAATAAAATGTTATGGGGCTTTACGGCTTTATCTTGACATTACTGAAGTCATATTAAAATGTTATGGGGCTTTACGGCTTTAGCTTGACATTACTGAAGTAATAATAAAATGTTATGGGGCTTTACGGCTTTATCTTGACATTACTGAAGTAATAATAAAATGTTATGGGGCTTTACGGCTTTATCTTGACATTACTGAAGTAATAATAAAATGTTATGGGGCTTTACGGCTTTATCTTGACATTACTGAAGTCATATTAAAATGTTATGGGGCTTTACGGCTTTATCTTGACATTACTGAAGTCATATTAAAATGTTATGGGGCTTTACGGCTTTATCTTGACATTACTGAAGTCATATTAAAATGTTATGGGTCTTTACGGCTTATCTTGACATTACTGAAGTCACATTAAAATGTTATGGGGCTTTACGGCTTTATCTTGACATTACTGAAGTCATATTAAAATGTTATGGGGCTTTACGGCTTTATCTTGACATTACTGAAGTCATATTAAAATGTTATGGGTCTTTACGGCTTTATCTTGACATTACTGAAGTCACATTAAAATGTTATGGGGCTTTACGGCTTTATCTTAACATTACTGAAGTCATATTAAAATGTTATGGGGCTTTATCTTGACATTACTGAAGTCATATTAAAATGTTATGGGGCTTTACGGCTTTATCTTGACATTACTGAAGTCATATTAAAATGTTATGGGACTTTATGACTTTATCTCGATATTACTGAAGTCATATTAAAATGTTATGGGGCTTTACGGCTTTATCTTGACATTACTGAAGTCATATTAAAATGTTATGGGGCTTCATCTTGACATTACTGAAGTCATATTAAAATGTTATGGGGCTTTACGGCTTTATCTAGACATTACTGAAGTCATATTAAAATGTTATGGGGCTTTATCTTGACATTACTGAAGTCATATTAAAATGTAATGGGGCTTTACGGCTTTATCTTGACATTACTGAAGTCACATTAAAATGTTATGGGGCTTTACAGCTTTATCTTGACATTACTGAAGTCATATTAAAATGTTATGGGGCTTTATCTTGACATTACTGAAGTCATATTAAAATGTTATGGGGCTTTACGGCTTTATCTTGACATTACTGAAGTCATATTAAAATGTTATGGGACTTTATGACTTTATCTCGACATTACTGAAGTCATATTAAAATGTTATGGGGCTTTACGGCTTTATCTTGACATTACTGAAGTCATATTAAAATGTTATGGGGCTTTACGGCTTTATCTTGACATTACTGAAGTAATAATAAAATGTTATGGGGCTTTACGGCTTTATCTTGACATTACTGAAGTCATATTAAAATGTTATGGGGCTTTACGGCTTTATCTTGACATTACTGAAGTAATAATAAAATGTTATGGGGCTTTACGGCTTTATCTTGACATTACTGAAGTCATATTAAAATGTTATGGGGCTTTACGGCTTTATCTTGACATTACTGAAGTAATAATAAAATGTTATGGGGCTTTACGGCTTTATCTTGACATTACTGAAGTCATATTAAAATGTTATGGGGCTTTACGGCTTTATCTTGACATTACTGAAGTAATAATAAAATGTTATGGGGCTTTACGGCTTTATCTTGACATTACTGAAGTCATATTAAAATGTTATGGGTCTTTACGGCTTTATCTTGACATTACTGAAGTCACATTAAAATGTTATGGGGCTTTATGGCTTTATCTTGACATTACTGAAGTCATATTAAAATGTTATGGGGCTTTACGGCTTTATCTTGACATTACTGAAGTAATAATAAAATGTTATGGGGCTTTACGGCTTTATCTTGACATTACTGAAGTAATAATAAAATGTTATGGGGCTTTATCTTGACGTTACTGAAGTCATATTAAAATGTTATGGGGCTTTACGGCTTTATCTTGACATTACTGAAGTAATAATAAAATGTTATGGGGCTTTACGGCTTTATCTTGACATTACTGAAGTCATATTAAAATGTTATGGGGCTTTACGGCTTTATCTTGACATTACTGAAGTAATAATAAAATGTTATGGGGCTTTACGGCTTTATCTTGACATTACTGAAGTCATATTAAAATGTTATGGGGCTTTACGGCTTTATCTTGACATTACTGAAGTCATATTAAAATGTTATGGGGCTTTACGGCTTTATCTTGACATTACTGAAGTCATATTAAAATGTTATGGGGCTTTAAGGCTTTATCTTGACATTACTGAAGTCATATTAAAATGTTATGGGGCTTTACGGCTTTATCTTGACATTACTGAAGTCATATTAAAATGTTATGGGTCTTTACGGCTTATCTTGACATTACTGAAGTCACATTAAAATGTTATGGGGCTTTACGGCTTTATCTTGACATTACTGAAGTCATATTAAAATTTTATGGGGCTTTACGGCTTTATCTTGACATTACTGAAGTCATATTAAAATGTTATGGGTCTTTACGGCTTTATCTTGACATTACTGAAGTCACATTAAAATGTTATGGGGCTTTACGGCTTTATCTTGACATTACTGAAGTCATATTAAAATGTTATGCGGCTTTATCTTGACATTACTGAAGTCATATTAAAATGTCATGGGGCTTTACGGCTTTATCTTGACATTACTGAAGTCATATTAAAATGTTATGGGACTTTATGACTTTATCTCGACATTACTGAAGTCATATTAAAATGTTATGGGGCTTTACGGCTTTATCTTGACATTACTGAAGTCATAATGAAATGTTATGGGGCTTTACGGCTTTTTCTTGACATTACTGAAGTCATATTAAAATGTTATGGGGCTTTACGGCTTTATCTCGACATTACAGAAGTCATATTATAATGTTATGGGGCTTTACGGCTTTATCTTGACATTACTGAAGTCTTATTAAAATGTTATGGGGCTTTACGGCTTTATCTTGACATTACTGAAGTCATATTAAAATGTTATGGGGCTTTACGGCTTTATCTTGACATTACTGAAGTAATAATAAAATGTTATGGGGCTTTACGGCTTTATCTTGACATTACTGAAGTCATATTAAAATGTTATGGGGCTTTACGGCTTTATCTTGACATTACTGAAGTAATAATAAAATGTTATGGGGCTTTACGGCTTTATCTTGACATTACTGAAGTCATATTAAAATGTTATGGGGCTTTACGGCTTTATCTTGACATTACTGAAGTAATAATAAAATGTTATGGGGCTTTACGGCTTTATCTTGACATTACTGAAGTCATATTAAAATGTTATGGGGCTTTACGGCTTTATCTTGACATTACTGAAGTAATAATAAAATGTTATGGGGCTTTACGGCTTTATCTTGACATTACTGAAGTCATATTAAAATGTTATGGGGCTTTACGGCTTTATCTTGACATTACTGAAGTAATAATAAAATGTTATGGGGCTTTACGGCTTTATCTTGACATTACTGAAGTCATATTAAAATGTTATGGGGCTTTACGGCTTTATCTTGACATTACTGAAGTAATAATAAAATGTTATGGGGCTTTACGGCTTTATCTTGACATTACTGAAGTAATAATAAAATGTTATGGGGCTTTACGGCTTTATCTTGACGTTACTGAAGTCATATTAAAATGTTATGGGGCTTTACGGCTTTATCTTGACATTACTGAAGTAATAATAAAATGTTATGGGGCTTTACGGCTTTATCTTGACATTACTGAAGTCATATTAAAATGTTATGGGGCTTTACGGCTTTATCTTGACATTACTGAAGTAATAATAAAATGTTATGGGGCTTTACGGCTTTATCTTGACATTACTGAAGTCATATTAAAATGTTATGGGGCTTTACGGCTTTATCTTGACATTACTGGTCATATTAAAATGTTATGGGGCTTTACGGCTTTATCTTGACATTACTGAAGTCATATTAAAATGTTATGGGGCTTTACGGCTTTATCTTGACATTACTGAAGTCATATTAAAATGTTATGGGGCTTTAAGGCTTTATCTTGACATTACTGAAGTCATATTAAAATGTTATGGGGCTTTACGGCTTTATCTTGACATTACTGAAGTCAGGTTAAAATGTTATGGGTCTTTACGGCTTATCTTGACATTACTGAAGTCACATTAAAAGGTTATGGGGCTTTACGGCTTTATCTTGACATTACTGAAGTCATATTAAAATGTTATGGGGCTTTACGGCTTTATCTTGACATTACTGAAGTCATATTAAAATGTTATGGGTCTTTACGGCTTTATCTTGACATTACTGAAGTCACATTAAAATGTTATGGGGCTTTACGGCTTTATCTTGACATTACTGAAGTCATATTAAAATGTTATGGGGCTTTATCTTGACATTACTGAAGTCATATTAAAATGTTATGGGGCTTTACGGCTTTATCTTGACATTACTGAAGTCATATTAAAATGTTATGGGACTTTATGACTTTATCTCGACATTACTGAAGTCATATTAAAATGTTATGGGGCTTTACGGCTTTATCTTGACATTACTGAAGTCATAATGAAATGTTATGGGGCTTTACGGCTTTATCTTGACATTACTGAAGTCACATTAAAATGTTATGGGGCTTTACGGCTTTATCTAGACATTACTGAAGTCATATTAAAATGTTATGGGGCTTTACGGCTTTATCTTGACATTACTGAAGTAATAATAAAATGTTATGGGGCTTTACGGCTTTATCTTGACATTACTGAAGTCATATTAAAATGTTATGGGGCTTTACGGCTTTATCTTGACATTACTGAAGTAATAATAAAATGTTATGGGGCTTTACGGCTTTATCTTGACATTACTGAAGTCATATTAAAATGTTATGGGGCTTTACGGCTTTATCTTGACATTACTGAAGTAATAATAAAATGTTATGGGGCTTTACGGCTTTATCTTGACATTACTGAAGTCATATTAAAATGTTATGGGGCTTTACGGCTTTATCTTGACATTACTGAAGTAATAATAAAATGTTATGGGGCTTTACGGCTTTATCTTGACATTACTGAAGTCATATTAAAATGTTATGGGGCTTTACGGCTTTATCTTGACATTACTGAAGTAATAATAAAATGTTATGGGGCTTTACGGCTTTATCTTGACATTACTGAAGTAATAATAAAATGTTATGGGGCTTTACGGCTTTATCTTGACGTTACTGAAGTCATATTAAAATGTTATGGGGCTTTACGGCTTTATCTTGACATTACTGAAGTAATAATAAAATGTTATGGGGCTTTACGGCTTTATCTTGACATTACTGAAGTCATATTAAAATGTTATGGGGCTTTACGGCTTTATCTTGACATTACTGAAGTAATAATAAAATGTTATGGGGCTTTACGGCTTTATCTTGACATTACTGAAGTCATATTAAAATGTTATGGGGCTTTACGGCTTTATCTTGACATTACTGGTCATATTAAAATGTTATGGGGCTTTACGGCTTTATCTTGACATTACTGAAGTCATATTAAAATGTTATGGGGCTTTACGGCTTTATCTTGACATTACTGAAGTCATATTAAAATGTTATGGGGCTTTAAGGCTTTATCTTGACATTACTGAAGTCATATTAAAATGTTATGGGGCTTTACGGCTTTATCTTGACATTACTGAAGTCAGGTTAAAATGTTATGGGTCTTTACGGCTTATCTTGACATTACTGAAGTCACATTAAAATGTTATGGGGCTTTACGGCTTTATCTTGACATTACTGAAGTCATATTAAAATGTTATGGGGCTTTACGGCTTTATCTTGACATTACTGAAGTCATATTAAAATGTTATGGGTCTTTACGGCTTTATCTTGACATTACTGAAGTCACATTAAAATGTTATGGGGCTTTACGGCTTTATCTTGACATTACTGAAGTCATATTAAAATGTTATGGGGCTTTATCTTGACATTACTGAAGTCATATTAAAATGTTATGGGGCTTTACGGCTTTATCTTGACATTACTGAAGTCATATTAAAATGTTATGGGACTTTATGACTTTATCTCGACATTACTGAAGTCATATTAAAATGTTATGGGGCTTTACGGCTTTATCTTGACATTACTGAAGTCATAATGAAATGTTATGGGGCTTTACGGCTTTATCTTGACATTACTGAAGTCACATTAAAATGTTATGGGGCTTTACGGCTTTATCTTGACATTACTGAAGTCATATTAAAATGTTATGGGGCTTTACGGCTTTATCTCGACATTTCAGAAGTCATATTAAAATGTTATGGGGCTTTACGGCTTTATCTTGACATTACTGAAGTCGTATTAAAATGTTATGGGGCTTTACGGCTTTATCTTGACATTACTGAAGTCGTATTAAAACGTTATGGGGCTTTACGGCTTTATCTTGACATTACTGAAGTCATATTAAAATGTTATGGGTCTTTACGGCTTTATCTTGACATTACTGAAGTCACATTAAAATGTTATGGGGCTTTACGGCTTTATCTAGACATTACTGAAGTCATATTAAAATGTTATGGGGCTTTACGGCTTTATCTTGACATTACTGAAGTAATAATAAAATGTTATGGGGCTTTACGGCTTTATCTTGACATTACTGAAGTCATATTAAAATGTTATGGGGCTTTACGGCTTTATCTTGACATTACTGAAGTAATATTAAAATGTTATGGGGCTTTACGGCTTTATCTTGACATTACTGAAGTCATATTGAAATGTTATGGGACTTTATGGTATCTCGACATTACTGAAGTCATATTAAAATGTTATGGGGCTTTACGGCTTTATCTTGACATTACTGAAGTCATAATGAAATGTTATGGGGCTTTACGGCTTTATCTTGACATTACTGAAGTCATATTAAAATGTTATTGGGCTTTACGGCTTTATCTCGACATTACAGAAGTCATATTAAAATGTTATGGGGCTTTACGGCTTTATCTTGATATTACTGAAGTCGTATTAAAATGTTATGGGGCTTTACGGCTTTATCTTGACATTACTGAAGTCATATTAAAACGTTATGGGGCTTTACGGCTTTATCTTGACATTACTGAAGTCATATTAAAATGTTATGGGTCTTTACGGCTTTATCTTGACATTACTGAAGTCACATTAAAATGTTATGGGGCTTTACGGCTTTATCTTGACATTACTGAAGTCATATTAAAATGTTATGGGGCTTTACGGCTTTATCTTGACATTACTGAAGTAATAATAAAATGTTATGGGGCTTTACGGCTTTATCTTGACATTACTGAAGTCATATTAAAATGTTATGGGGCTTTACGGCTTTATCTTGACATTACTGGTCATATTAAAATGTTATGGGGCTTTACGGCTTTATCTTGACATTACTGAAGTCATATTAAAATGTTATGGGGCTTTACGGCTTTATCTTGACATTACTGAAGTCATATTAAAATGTTATGGGGCTTTAAGGCTTTATCTTGACATTACTGAAGTCATATTAAAATGTTATGGGGCTTTACGGCTTTATCTTGACATTACTGAAGTCAGGTTAAAATGTTATGGGTCTTTACGGCTTATCTTGACATTACTGAAGTCACATTAAAATGTTATGGGGCTTTACGGCTTTATCTTGACATTACTGAAGTCATATTAAAATGTTATGGGGCTTTACGGCTTTATCTTGACATTACTGAAGTCATATTAAAATGTTATGGGTCTTTACGGCTTTATCTTGACATTACTGAAGTCACATTAAAATGTTATGGGGCTTTACGGCTTTATCTTGACATTACTGAAGTCATATTAAAATGTTATGGGGCTTTATCTTGACATTACTGAAGTCATATTAAAATGTTATGGGGCTTTACGGCTTTATCTTGACATTACTGAAGTCATATTAAAATGTTATGGGACTTTATGACTTTATCTCGACATTACTGAAGTCATATTAAAATGTTATGGGGCTTTACGGCTTTATCTTGACATTACTGAAGTCATAATGAAATGTTATGGGGCTTTACGGCTTTATCTTGACATTACTGAAGTCACATTAAAATGTTATGGGGCTTTACGGCTTTATCTTGACATTACTGAAGTCATATTAAAATGTTATGGGGCTTTACGGCTTTATCTCGACATTACAGAAGTCATATTAAAATGTTATGGGGCTTTACGGCTTTATCTTGACATTACTGAAGTCGTATTAAAATGTTATGGGGCTTTACGGCTTTATCTTGACATTACTGAAGTCGTATTAAAACGTTATGGGGCTTTACGGCTTTATCTTGACATTACTGAAGTCATATTAAAATGTTATGGGTCTTTACGGCTTTATCTTGACATTACTGAAGTCACATTAAAATGTTATGGGGCTTTACGGCTTTATCTAGACATTACTGAAGTCATATTAAAATGTTATGGGGCTTTACAGCTTTATCTTGACATTACTGAAGTAATAATAAAATGTTATGGGGCTTTACGGCTTTATCTTGACATTACTGAAGTCATATTAAAATGTTATGGGGCTTTACGGCTTTATCTTGACATTACTGAAGTAATATTAAAATGTTATGGGGCTTTACGGCTTTATCTTGACATTACTGAAGTCATATTGAAATGTTATGGGACTTTATGGTATCTCGACATTACTGAAGTCATATTAAAATGTTATGGGGCTTTACGGCTTTATCTTGACATTACTGAAGTCATAATGAAATGTTATGGGGCTTTACGGCTTTATCTTGACATTACTGAAGTCATATTAAAATGTTATTGGGCTTTACGGCTTTATCTCGACATTACAGAAGTCATATTAAAATGTTATGGGGCTTTACGGCTTTATCTTGATATTACTGAAGTCGTATTAAAATGTTATGGGGCTTTACGGCTTTATCTTGACATTACTGAAGTCATATTAAAACGTTATGGGGCTTTACGGCTTTATCTTGACATTACTGAAGTCATATTAAAATGTTATGGGTCTTTACGGCTTTATCTTGACATTACTGAAGTCACATTAAAATGTTATGGGGCTTTACGGCTTTATCTTGACATTACTGAAGTCATATTAAAATGTTATGGGGCTTTACGGCTTTATCTTGACATTACTGAAGTCATATTAAAATGTTATGGGGCTTTACGGCTTTATCTTGACATTACTGAAGTCGTATTGAAATGTTATGGGACTTTATGGTATCTCGACATTACTGAAGTCATATTAAAATGTTATGGGGCTTTACGGCTTTATCTTGACATTACTGAAGTCATAATGAAATGTTATGGGGCTTTACGGCTTTATCTAGACATTACTGAAGTCATATTAAAATGTTATGGGGCTTTACGGCTTTATCTTGACATTACTGAAGTAATAATAAAATGTTATGGGGCTTTACGGCTTTATCTTGACATTACTGAAGTCATATTAAAATGTTATGGGGCTTTACGGCTTTATCTTGACATTACTGAAGTAATATTAAAATGTTATGGGGCTTTACGGCTTTATCTTGACATTACTGAAGTCGTATTGAAATGTTATGGGACTTTATGGTATCTCGACATTACTGAAGTCATATTAAAATGTTATGTGGCTTTACGGCTTTATCTTGACATTACTGAAGTCATATTAAAATGTTATGGGGCTTTACGGCTTTATCTTGACATTACTGAAGTCATATTGAAATGTTATGGGACTTTATGGTATCTCGACATTACTGAAGTCATATTAAAATGTTATGGGGCTTTACGGCTTTATCTTGACATTACTGAAGTCATAATGAAATGTTATGGGGCTTTACGGCTTTATCTTGACATTACTGAAGTCATATTAAAATGTTATGGGGCTTTACGGCTTTATCTCGACATTACAGAAGTCATATTAAAATGTTATGGGGCTTTACGGCTTTATCTTGATATTACTGAAGTCGTATTAAAACGTTATGGGGCTTCACGGCTTTATCTTGACATTACTGAAGTCATATTAAAATGTTATGGGGCTTTACGGCTTTATCTCGACATTACAGAAGTCATATTAAAATGTTATGGGGCTTTACGGCTTTATCTCGACATTACTGAAGTCGTATTAAAATGTTATGGGGCTTTACGGCTTTATCTTGACATTACTGAAGTCATATTAAAATGTTATGGGGCTTTACGGCTTTATCTTGACATTACTGAAGTCATATTAAAATGTTATGGGGCTTTACGGCTTTATCTTGACATTACTGAAGTCATATTAAAATGTTATGGGGCTTTACGGCTTTATCTTGACATTACTGAAGTAATAATAAAATGTTATGGGGCTTTACGGCTTTATCTTGACATTACTGAAGTAATAATAAAATGTTATGGGGCTTTACGGCTTTATCTTGACATTACTGAAGTCATATTAAAATGTCGAGTGACAATAAAAATAAAAAAAATTTTAATGTCGAGTGACAAACAAAATATTGGAAACGATCTACTTATGCTAAAGAATTTAAATTTAGGTACCCCCCCCCCTAGAGGTGGGAAGAAGCAACATTTTCGTTTGAAGCGATAAATTAAAAATTATTTGTGTGTGCTACAGATTTAAAAGAATTAAATTTTTTATTTTTTTTATTTATAAGAAATAACTGTTTGGATCCCCCCCCCCCCATCCATTAGTTCCAATTCCCACTGTCAGCAGAGACTGTAAGAGTTGCCAAATGAAAAGCATCCTTCCCTTTGAAAACGACCATCCCCATTCGTAAGAAGCCAGATGTTATTCTTCTCGTTTGCTTCTGAAAAGCTCTTTTTGTAGAGGATTTAGTTGTTTTACTTCTAAGTGGCATTTTTAGGCACATAATAATGGGTCACAATGATCCCAGTGGCTCAGAGAAAGTTGGGGAAGGTGTGTCCACTAGACAGTTGGCAAGGGACAGATGGAACTCTCCCGTCAAGACCACCCAGTATGCTATTTAATGTACACAGGGTATGGCTCTCCTGCACACTGGACCACGGCTTAACATTCCATCCGAAGCCCTTTCTCACCTAGGGCAGGGTGGCGGTTAACGTGATATGGAAATTGATTACGTAAAAATTTGAAATTGTTTTCTACGACATTTGCAACACAATTGCATTGTTGCAACACAATTGCAACATTTGCAACACAACATTTGCATACACAATTAAAGAAGGAAACAATGTTAACACATTTTTCCTTCTTTAATTGCATCAGGAGCAGATATCCCACTCGTCCCTGTTTTCACAAGATCCTGTTTGCAGATCTCTTTAGTACATTAACCAGTCATCACTTCTTCATCACTGATGATAAGTTTGAAGAAGTCTAATTGCGGAAATACAGGCCAAAAGCTTTATGTTTTAATAGATTCTCCTGAAAAGTATTCTATGTATATAATGACTTAATTTATCCTTAATGTAGTATTTAATTGCTTTCTTATTTTTCTAATGATTATCACAGTGCAAACTGGCTTGTTATTTCGTTATGATGATCATGATTACCAAAAGTTTTGATAAGAGGAAGTAAAATCCAAAACACGAATTTGAAAACATATTTTTTCCTTCTTTCTCTCTTCCTTGGGCGTTGTTATATATTTGTAGAAAACAACTTGATTACCATTAAGAGGTTAGTTTTATTTGCAATGACAAATTCTTAAGAAACTTACGTAAACGACGTGTTTTTCTCTTATTGGAACAAATCGCTACTGAGAAAAGTGGCCAAAACTTTGGGAAGCAATCCACTAAATTTACTAAATAAGCGTTGCTGAATTCCGTTTTTCCTTCATTTTATGTACGATTTCAATGAGTATACTTCATTATCACTCATCCGATCCTGAACTTCATTATCACTCATCCGATCCTGAACTTCATTATCATTCATCCGATCTTGAACCTCATTATCATTCATCCGATCTTGAACTTCATTATCATTCATCCGATATTGTACTCCATTATCATTCATCTGATCCTGAACTTCATTATCATTCATCCGATCTTGAAATTCATTATCATTCATCCGATATTGTTCTTCATTATCATTCATCCGATATTGTTCTTCATTATCATTCATCCGATATTGTTCTTCATTATCATTCATCCGATATTGTTCTTCATTACTATTCATCCGATATTGTACTTCATTATCAGTCATCCGATATTGTTCTTCATTACAATTCTTCCGATCTTGAACTTCATTATCATTTCACCCGATATTGTTCTTCATTATCATTAATCCGATATTGTTCTTCATTATCAGTCATTCGATATTGTTCTTCATTATCATTCTTCCAATCTTGAACTTCATTATCATTCATCCAATCTTGAACTTCATTATCATTCATCCGATCTTGAATTTCATTATCATTCATTCGATATTGTTCTTCATTATCATTCATCCGATATTGTACTTCATTATCAGTCATCCGATATTGTTATTCATTATCATTCTTCCGATCTTGAACTTCATTATCATTCATCCGATCTTGAACTTCATTATCATTCATTCGATATTGTTCTTCATTTTCATTCATCCGATCTTGAACTTCATTATCATTCATCCGATCTTGAACTTCATTATCATTCATCCGATCTTGAATTTCATTATCATTCATTCGATATTGTTCTTCATTATCATTCATCCGATATTGTTCTTCATTATCATTCATCCGATATTGTTCTTCATTACAATTCTTCCGATCTTGAACTTCATTATCATTCATCCGATATTGTTCTTCATTATCATTCATCCGATATTGTTCTTCATTATCATTCTTCCGATCTTGAACTTCATTATCATTCTTCCGATCTTGAACTTCATTATCATTCATCCGATCTTGAATTTCATTATCATTCATTCGATATTGTTCTTCATTATCATTCATCCGATATTGTACTTCATTATCAGTCATCCGATATTGTTCTTCATTATCATTCTTCCGATCTTGAACTTCATTATCATTCATCCGATCTTGAACTTCATTATCATTCATCCGATCTTGAATTTCATTATCATTCATTCGATATTGTTCTTCATTATCATTCATCCGATATTGTACTTCATTATCAGTCATCCGATATTGTTCTTCATTATCATTCTTCCGATCTTGAACTTCATTATCATTCATCCGATCTTGATCTCGCTACTCATTCATTCAATCTGGTGCCTCATCCATATGATCTTCAACCTCGTAAATTTTTTTGTCTCGTTTCGCCTTCTTTAGCACGGTTACTTACATGTAGCCGGTTACTTAGCCGGTTACTTACCTACGGTTACTTACCTGTAGTAAAGCAGCGGTTACTTACCTGGAAAAGGGGAAAATGCCTTACATTACTTACAACAGCAAATATTTTTAATGGGATGGGTGGTGATGACTATAAAAACAGAGTTATATCGATGCCAAGATCAAATGATATTATTTTTATTTTAAATCTAATTAATTGGATCGTGTGAGCTCACAAAGACCTGAATCGTGTGGGCTCACTCACGGAAACATTGAGCGTGTGCAGTTACCGTTCACAGCAAACTGGAGCGGTTGCGGTTAATGTTCACAGCACATTGGATCGTGTGAGCTCACAAAGACCTGGATCGTGTGAGCTCACTCACGGAAACATTGAGCGTGTGCAGCTACCGTTCACAGCAAACTGGAGCGTGTACAGTTGCTGTACACGCTTCAGATATTTTTCCTGAATTCTGTAACGGTTTGTTTCTATGTTTATTTTTCAAATTGAGCTTGCAGATTTATATGCGTTAGTAGTCGTAAAAAAGCATTTAAGTATTTTACTGCGTGTTTGGAGAGTTCTGGAACTTCGAAGCCCTCTTGAGGACAGAAGTCTATTCCTCATCATTTCTTTATTTTCAATTTTAATTTTTTTCTGCATCCCAAATTTCTTTCGCTACCCACAGTTCGAGAACAACTGCTGTAGAGAAGTATTACTGTAAAGAGTTTCTCTGCTCCGATGCATTCGAAGTCTCAGTTGCACACTAAGTTGGCAGCTAAAACTAAGTTGGCGCTCAAAAAAGTATCTGAACACTATGGTTGATTACAGAATTCAGGAAAAATATCTGGAGCGTGTACAGCAACTGTACACGCTCCAGTTACCGTTCACAGCAAACTGGAGCGTGTGCAGTAACTGCACACGCTCCAGTTTGCTGTGAACGGTAACTGCACACGCTCAATATTTCCGTGAGTGAGCCCACACGATCTAGTATCAAAATAATATGACCACCTACAGTCGCTCAAAAAAGTATCCGAACACTATGGTTGATTACAGAATTCAGAAAAAATATCTGGCAACGATTTTTTTTTATAAATCAGTGATCTGGCAACCTTCGTGTCACGTGACACGAAGGTTGCCAGATCACTAACTTATAAAAAAATTAGAGGTGGGGAGCGGAGGAGGGGGGCGTAATTGCGTTGAGAATGTTCTCCTAGAACTGTCTTCGGTGAGAAAAGGGAGTTAAGCTTAGAGTTACCGTCGTCCGTCGAATGGAAGGTTAAACTGTGGCCCCGTATGTAGAAAAACCCACATTCTGTGCACGTTAAAGAACATGTTGGATAGCCATGAGGTGAAGCCTCCATCTGATCCCTAAACGCAGTCAGTGGGCTCCCTTCCTCATCTTTTCTGAGCCCTTGAGGTGTCCTTGACCTAGTCATTTATTCATTCGCAAATGTGCCGCTCCGATGAAAATCAACACAACCGAATCCTCTCTCCTGGGTTGAACCAAGGCAGGCACTCACCCAGGATTTCGTTCCGGGTGTGTGTGTGTTGGGGGGGGGGAGAATTTAATTTCGATAAGGGTTCGAAAATTTGGTTGTTTCGGGGGAGGGAAGGGTCTGAGAACGAGTTTAGGGTTTCCCAATTACTGAAATATTCTATCGGACAAAAAAGGTTACAATGATATTCTATGTGCGATAAAATTTTACAGTTTTCTATTTTTTAAGTCTATTTAGTGTTGGCCATATACAGTCGCTCAAAAAAATATCCGAACACTATGGTTGATTACAGAATTCAGAAAAAATATCTGGCAACGATTTTTTTTAGAAATTAGTGATCACGTGACACGAAGGTTGGCAGATCACTAATTTCTAAAAAAAAATCGTTGCCATATATTTTTTCTGAATTCTGTAATCAACCATAGTGTTCGGATACTTTTTTGAGCGACTGTATTTTGGGGCTAATATTAAATTACACAAAGACAAATGTGGATTTCAGAGCACGCTGACAAGTTTGAGATTTCGTATAAGACGACCGGATTTTCGAGGGGAACCCACTGCCCCCCCCCCCCTCCTTGGGTAAATCCCTGGACTAAGGGATCTTCAGGTTAGACGACACTTATTTTAGAGGTTCAACAGATATATTTCTCGATTTGTTTAACGCAATTTAAGCGCCCGACGGAAAACTCACAATGATTGAAACTTCGTTATATAGAGATCAAAAGGTCAAAGCAAATGGAGAATAGATCCCGTATTCGAATCTGGGAAACAGTTGAAAGGATTCTCATCTTCTCATATAATTGGACCTCGGATTCTTTTCGGCGGCGGAGGGTTGTCTCAGCCAGTCACAAGCCAGGCGTGTAATCTGCAGTTCCTAGGTTTTGATTCCCTATTGCGTCAGCTTTGAATTTATCTTCGAATATCTCCCCCCCCCCCCCCCGCCACCGGTGATAAAACGGACGCCGATGGGTTTGAAAAGGGCGCCGTCCGTCGGATGGGTTGGGTTGTTTTACCTCTGAGCGGCACTTTTTTGCACACCATGGGCTAAATGGCCAGGTCACATGGACCCCGAAGGCTCAGAGAAGGTTGGGGGAGGGGACCCACTGGAACAGCTGTTGGGAGACAGATGGTAGCCTCCCGTCAAGGCCATCCAGCGTGTTCTTTAACGTGCACAGGGTATGGCTCTCCCGCACACGGGGCCACGGCTTAACGTCCCATCCGACGGACGGCGGCCTTTCCAAGCCCATCGGCTTCCCCTACTGACCTTGGGCAGGGCGGGGAATTTTGCGGAGATAAATCTCAACGCTGACCCAGCTGGGACTCGAACCTGGGAACTACAGATTACGAGCCTGGCGCGCTACCGACTGAGCCCCACCCCCCGCCGCCGGATGAACTTTAAGTCGTAGCTCCGTGTGCAGAGAGACACGCCCTGTTAAAGAACACACTGGGTGGTCTTAACGAGAGGCTACCATCTGTCCAAAGGGTCTCCTTTCGCAACCTTATCTGAACCTTTGGGATCCTTGTGACTTGGCCATTTAGTTCAAGTGTTGAAAAAGTGCAGCTGAGAGGGAAACAACTGGCCCGTGTCTCTTCTTCCTCCGTCCGAAGCCCTTCGGTCTCATTCCCTTGCAGTGCGCTTGGCCGGGATGACCAAAACTCGCTGGAAGGAGCATTCAAGGACGAAGCAAGGTCATAGGAGGGAGGAAGGCGAAGTCGTTGCTCATTCTGCTGCTCCTCCAATCCTTGCAAATGTCATTTACACCGCTTCGTAGAATCCGTTATGTCCTAGGCGATGACGTCATATTACACTAACCCTGGCCTGATTCAACAACCCCGTCGGGGCGAGAAGACTCGTTTGCAAACCACGTGCTCGAACTAGTTTCTGTTTGTTTTTACCACGAAATGCGTTATTTTTTTTAACACGTGATACACACTCTTACTTCGGTCCCTGATGGCTCCCCAGTGAGCATTCGATTGACCTTTGCCTTCCAATCTAGAGGGATGGGATTGGCCTATTCGGTAGTGAGCCAAGGATGTCATCTGTTCTCAGGTTCGAGTCCCCACTGTGCCCCGCAAAACTCCCCGCCGTGCCCTCGATCAGTAGAATACACAGCCGGGCTTGGAAAGCCCACCGTCCGTCAGATGGAACGTTAAGCCGCGGCTCCGTGTGCGGGAGAGCCATACAGAGTGCACACGTTAAAGAACATCCTAGATGGCCTTGACGGGGAGGATACTATCTGTCTCCAAACAGCTGTCCAAACTTCTAAACTTCTTCGGCCAATTGTGTGAAAAAAAGTGCTGCTCAGAGGTAAAACAACCAAACCCAACTTTCTCTGAGACCTCGGGGTCCTTCTGACTTCTCCATTTTATGCACCAAAAAGTGCTGCTGAGAGGTAAAACATTCCAACCTTCTCCAGCCTCGGGGCCCTTGTGACCTGGCCATTTAGCCCATTATGTGCAAATAAGTGCCGCTCAGATATAAAACAACCGAACCCCACTGTGCCCGCATTGAGGCTTTCTCGCTAACCCGCATTTTGTCCTCGGTGAGAAAGGGACTTAAGAAAAGGACCAATGGACTTAAAGAGGTTGCCTATCCGTTGGATGGGACTTAGGGTACGCACTCACTGGTCAGCAACGAAGGCACAGCATTGTCACTAGTAATTGTCGTTTCCTCTGCTACCTCGCTCACTTGCAAGGATTTTCCCGCGGAATTTTACGATTCAGCTAGCTTTGCGAGCGCATCAAAAGCGGTGGTCAAACCCCTAAACAAGGCAAGAAGAGTGGCGAAGGCCGAGACGAAAGAGATTAAGGGCTTAACGTCATTAGCAGGCAGGGGAAATGCCGTTTGGGATTCTCCCTCTTCAATCCGTGGGCGACGTTGCTGGGGCCCATGCCTTCGTTCCTATCTCTGAGCTCTTTGTGATTGCTATTTAGCGCTTTTTGTGCAAAACAGACGAATAGGTAGTGCTGGCGGGACTTTTAAGAATCTATGGAGAGTGTGGAGAAATAGGCGTATACACCTAAAGACTAAAATGAGACGGTATAATAGTTTTTTCTTTTTTCTAGGGTTAGTTATGGTAGTGAAACTGGACACTTTGTAAACAAGATAACAGGAAACTTGATGCTTATGCAGTATCTTACGTGTTAGGGTTGGGTTGTTTTACCTCTAAGCGGCACATTTTTGCACACCATGGGCTAAATGGCCAGGTCGCAAGGACCCCCAAAGGCTTAGAGAAGGTTGGGAGAGGGGACTCACTGGAACAGCTGTTGGGAGACAGATGGTAGCCTCCCGAAAAGGCCATCCAGCGTGTTCTTTAACGTGCACAGGGTATGGCTCTCCCGCACACGGAGCCACGGCTTAACGTCCCATCCAACGGACGGCGGCCTTTCCAAGCCCATCGGTGTTGGCTCCCCATGAGCTCCCCAGATGGGATTGGGAGAGGATCTACACCGGAGAGGAACTTGCTACCCCGTGCAAATATTTTACATTATTTAAAAATTAGCCTAAGGAATAAAATTTAGCCGAAAATTGTTATTTTTGTAACAAATATAGTTAATAAAAAAGGATACTAGATATGATTAAAGGCTTTTAAAAATGTCCCGTCCCATGACCGAGTGGTTAGCGCACTTGGGTTCCAGCCCCAGGTAAGGCATGGATGTTCGTATTGTTTTTCTGCTGAGGACCCGCCATTCTCACAGACCTTCTACTAAATAAAAATAAATAATAAAAATAAATAATAAATACCCCCTCAAGCAGCTGCTTGCCACAGAAGATCTGACAGGAGTGGTTTATACTACCAGTAGCCGGTCTCGTGGCCGAGTGGTTAGCGCACTTGGCTACTGATCTACGGACCTGGATTCGAGCTTACCCGGGGCTCGAATCCAGGTCCCGTAGATCAGTAGCCAAGTGCGCTAACCACTCGGCCACGAGACGGCTATGGAGTATAAACTGTCAGACTTCTGTGGCAAGCAGCTGCTTGAGGGGGTATTTTTTTCAATTACACCCATTACCTAAAAAAGAAACAATGACACGCTTCCAAAGATTCTTCCCTCCCCCTTGGAAATATTTCTGGGGACTCCATTGGGCATGGACTTATAACGCCACCACATACACACTTATTATAATTTTCTGGCTTGAATCGAATGTCATGGATTCCCATCACCGGATTGAAATAACCTGAATACAAGTGGGGCTGGGGTGGCTCAGTCGGTAGCGCGCCAGGCTCGTAATCTGTAGTCCCCAGGTTCGAGTCCCAGCTGGGTCAGTGTTGAGATTTATCTCCGCAAAATTCTCCGCCCTGCCCACGGTCAGTATGGGACACCGGCGGGCTTGGAAAGGCCGCCGTCCGTAGGATAGGACGTTAAGCCGTGGCCCCGTGTGCGGGAGAGTCATACTCTGTGCACGTTAAAGAACACGCTGGATGGCCTTGACGGGAGGCTACCATCTGTCTCCCAACAGCTGTTCCAGTGGGTTCCCTCCCCCAACCTTCTCTGAGCCTTCGGGGTCCATGTGACCTGGCCATTTAGCCCATGGTGTGCAAAAAAGTGCCGCTCAGAGGTAAAACAACCCAACCCAACCTAGAATACAAGAGTCACTTTGTGAGGAGGAGGGGGGGGGGGGGCTCAGTCGGTAGCACGCTAGGCATGTAATCTGCAGTTTCCAGGTTCGAGTCCCAGCTGGGTCAGCGTTGAGATTTATATCTGCAAAATTCCCTGCCCACGGTCAGTAGGGGACAGCGATGGGCTTGGAAAGTCCGCCGTCCGTCGGATGGGATATTAAGCCGTGGCCCTGTGTGCGGGAGAGCCATACCTTGTGCACGTTCAAGAACATGCTGAATGGCCTTGACGAGAGGTTACCATCTGTCTCCCAACAGCTGTTCCAGTGGATCCTTCTCTAAGCTTCGAGGTGCTTGTGACCTGGCCATTTAGTCCTTGGTGTGCAAAAAGGTACCGCTCATAGGTAAAACAACCCAACAACTTTGTGAAAGCACTTTTTTTTAAATCCGCATGTTCATAATAAAAATATCTGATGATCGTTACTTTTTTCCGGGCATCGAATATTTCTTAGTAGAAGATAAAATAGATAAATTTGATCGTATGTTGAAAATAAAAACAAAATCATTTCTATTCATTTTTATGACATTTAGAAAAGTTGGTCGGATTACGTAGTTTACAAAGGAGTCGGTTGCTGTGTTCAGAGTTAACGTCTGTCGCCTCGCATCCTCAAAGATCTGTCTAGGTCGTTGGCGGCCTTTATCCGATAGAATAAGAAACAGTCTGTTCCTGTTGCAGTTGCTTCGTTGAAATGGCGAAGAAATGTCCTTGGTAAGTTCCAACGACCTTGCTCACTGTGGAAGCCACGGAGCATGCGCACTACGGCAAAGTGACGAAATTGAAGGTTATTGTGAACGGTCGTTTCGTGGTTATTTGAAAAACAAGTAAGAAATGTTTTGTAATTATTGCAATTCGTGACTTTTCTTTCCCGCCCAACTTTAACCTTGTAGGCAGATAAACAACAAATTATTCACCGAGATTGTTTACTTTTAAATAAGGTTTTTTTTTTTCATTTTTCCTACTCTTTTCTTGCGCCTTCCCAAACCTCATCTGGGGCGGGGGTGGCTCAGTCGGTAGCGCGCCAGGCACGTAATCTGTAGTTCCCAGGTTCGAGTCCCAGCTGGGTCAGCGTTGAAATTTATCTCCGCAAAATTCTCCGCCCTGCCCACGGTCAGTAGGGGACACCGATGGGCTTGGAAAGGCCGCCGTCCGTCGGATGGGACGTTAAGCCGTGGCCCCGTGTGCGGGAGAGCCATACCCTGTGCACGTTAAAGAACACGCTGGATGGCCGTGACGGGAAGCTACTATCTGTCTTCCAACAGCTGTTCCATTGGGTTCACTCACCAAACCTTCTCTGAGCCTTCGGGGTCCGTGTGACCCCGAAGCCCACGGTCAGTAGGGGACACCGATGGGCTTGAAAAGGCCGCCGTCCGTCGGATGGGACGTTAAGCCGTGGCCCCGTGTGTGGGAGAGCCATACCCTGTGCACGTTAAAGAACACGCTGGATGGCCTTGACGGGAAGCTACTATCTGTCTCCCAACAGCTGTTCCAGTGGGTCTCCTCCCCCAACCTTCTCTGAGCCTTCGGGGTCCATGTGACCTGGCCATTTAGCCCATGGTGTGCAAAAAAGTGCCGCTCAGAGGTAAAACAACCCAACCCAAACCTCACCGAAATGGGTGTCAGGAAGAAGGAATATTTAATTAGTATTTTGACCTAAGGTGTTGCACAACTAAAAAATGTGATCACTGGCAGTTACCATACTTTTTTTATTTCTACTACCCCTTTAAATTGATTGATTTTTTTTCATCTAATCAAAAATAAGCAAATGAAAATAAAATTTTGGAAAAATTTCCCTGTATCGGTTATGTTAGGTTGTTTTACCTTTGAGCGGCACTTTTTTGTATACAATGGGCTCAATGGCAGGTCACAAGGACTCTGAGAGTTCAGAGAAGGTTGGTGGAGGGGACCCACTGAACATGGTAGCCTCCCGTAAAGGGTTGGGTTGTTTTACCTTTGAGCGGCACTTTTTTGCACACTATGGCTAAATGGCCAGGTCACATGGACCCCGAAGGCTGAGAGAAGGTTGGGGGAGGGGACCTACTGGAATAGCTGTTGGGAGACAGATGGTAGTTTCCCGTTGAGGCCATCAAGTGTGTTCTTTAACGTGCACAGGGTATGGCTCTCCCACACACAGGGCCACGGCTTAACGTCCCATCCGACGGACGGCGGCCTTTCCCAAGCCCATCGGTATTCCCTACTGACCGTGGACAGGGCGGGAATTTTGCGGAGATAAGTCTCAACACTGACCCAGCTTGGACTCGAACCTGGGAACTGCAGATTAGGAGCCTCGCGCTCTACCGACTGAGCCTCCCCCTGCCCTCCCGTAAAGGCCATCCAGTGTGTTCTTTAACGTGCATAGGATATGACGCTGCTGCATACGGGGGCCATGGCTTATCGTCTTTTTTGGGCGGACGGTGGCCTTTCCAATCCCATTGGTGTCCTTACTGACCGAGGTCAGGGCGGAGAGTTTTGCGGAGACAAAGCTCAACGATGGCCCAGTCGGGACTCGAACCTGGAAACTCTGGATTACGAGCCTGGAGCGCTACTGAATGAGCCCCCTCCCCCTGTATCGGACAACAAACAATCCATTTTAATAACAAAAGTTTTACGCAATCCATGATTATTGTATTGGGGCCCTGGCGTGCGATCAACCATTCTCCCGATCCCTTCCTATTCTTCGCAACTCTGCCCATCAGGTCCACTTTATATTGGGAGGTATCTGATTATTTGAAAATGCCACTTCATTGGTGGTTCAGTTTTTGGAACAAGTCTGCGGAGTCTTCTGTCGATAGACTTATCAACCGAAAAGAATTGAAACTCAGTACGACCTCTAGGGGCGGGGGTGGCTCAGTCGGTAGTACGCTAGGCTTGTAATCTGTAGTTCCCAGGTTCGAGTCCCAGCTGAGTCAGCGTTGAGATTTATCTCCGCAAAATTTGCCGCCCTGCCCACGGTCAGCAAGGGACACCGATGGGCTTGAAAAGGACACCGTCCGTCGGATGGGACATTAAGCTGGATCGACTAACTGTCTTCTCCGAGCCTTCGGGGTACATGTGACCTGGCCATTTAGCCCATGGTGTGCAAAAAAGTGCCGCTCAGAGGTAAAACAACCCAACCCTTTACGGGAGGCTACCGTGTTCAGTGGGTCCCCTCCACCAATCTTCTCTTAACCCTCAGAGTCCTTGTGACCTGCCTTTGAGCCCATTCTGTACAAAAAAGTGCCGCTCAAAGGTAAAACAACCTAACACAACCGAAACAGGGAAATTTTTCCAAAATTTTATTTTCATTTGCTTATTTTTGATTAGATGAAAAAAAATCAATCAATTTAAAGGGGTAGCAGAAATAAAAAAAGTATGGTAACTGCCAGCGATCACATTTTTTGCGATTTTCCCCACGTGCGAGAGAGCCATACCCTGTGCGCATTAAAGAACACACTGGATGGCCTTGACGGGAGGCTACCATCTGTCTCCCAACAGCTGTTCCAGTGGGTCCCCTCCCCCAACCTTCTCTGAGCCTTCGGGTTCCATGTGACCTGGCCATTTAGCCTATGGTGTGCAAAAAAGTGCCGCTCAGAGGTAAAACAACCCAACCCAGTACGACCTCTGCTGTTTTCTTTTTTACGCTAATCTCATTTACGATTTTGTTTACACAGAGTTCTGATAATACAAACGTTGAATTAAGGGTTCATGGCATCCTAGAAAAAAAAATATTTTGGAAACTGTTCATTCTATACGTAAAGAGTTATGTAAGCTGAAAAATTTAACAACTTAGGTGACGGCTTTTTGTGCATCCGATAGACTAAGGGTTCTTAACCCTAATCACCCAATAACAATAATTTTAAAAATGACGTACCAGTACCATCTCAATATTTTGATTTCATATTCCAGCATGAGGAATAAGGATATACTTGGCAGAGGTACAAAGCAAAAAACAATTAGAACGCTGTTGTTTCTTATTAATTAAAATATGGAAACGAGGGACAGTTTAGATCATTTTTAATATTCAAAAACTTAAATCTTCAGCAATCCCAATATTTTCTCAATCACCCTCTGAACCCTCCCGTTCAATCATCCCCTGGAAGTGAAATCAACCCTGGCTAACAACTCGTGCTACAGACGCAGGTGTTTTCAAGCCCGATTGCAGAGACTGCGAACTTAGCGAAGAACATCTCAACAGAGGCTCAGCAGGGACTCGAATTAAGGAACATCGGATTACGAACCTGGCATGCTACCGAATTAGCCAACCCCATTCTAATCTTTTAGATTAGAGGCAGATGTACCTGATGTTTACAGCTTTGAGAACCCATTAGTGCAAGGCAGCATAAGAAGATAGAGCAGACGACAGTTAAAAGCCGAAAACTTTCCATTAACGTTCCTTTTATACAATTGTCCTTTAATGCAGTCGTTGTTTGTAAGCGTAAAAGCCACACAAGCCATTCCGGATTATGCAGATTTCATACCCACAGATTATCATTTAGCAAATCCCTTGTTGAGGACGATGTCAGTAACAATCTCGTGGGAGGGCTTGGGTTGTTTTACTTCTGAGCGGCACTTTTTTGCACACCTTGGGCTAAATGGCCAGGTCACATGCACCCCGAAGGCTCACAGAAGGTTGGGGGAGGGGACTCACTGGAACAGTTGTGAAACAGATGGTAGCCTCCCTTCAAGGCCATCCAGCCTGTTCCTTAACGTGCACAGGGTATGGCTCTCCCGCACATGGAGCCACGGCTTAACGTCCCATTCGACGGACGGCGGCCTTTCCAAGCCCGTCGGTATGCCCTACTGACCGTGGACAGGGCGGGGAGTTTTGCAGAGATAAATCTCAACGCTGACCCAGCTGGGACTCGAACCTGGGAACTACAGATTACGAGCCTGGCGCGCTACCGACTTAGCCACCCCCGCCCCTAAGGGAGGGCGGGGAAGGAGAATTAAGAGAGGGAGCCAGAGGACTATAGATGTTACATTGCTGACCCCATCTCCCGAAAAAAGTGCTTTCTAGGATCGCCGCTACCAATACATCTTTTCCCCCTTGAGGGCACCGAGGATGGGAAAGAGAAAATCTCAAAGCTGTGCAAGTTGGGACTCGAACCTAGGAACACCAGTTACGATGCTGGGATCGACTAACTGTCTTCGCAAGCAACAGAAGAGGGAATTTTGGGTATCGCAGAAATCAAGGGAATTAAAATTCCTTCAGTCAACAGAAGGAAACAACAGCTGTTTCTCGGAGGAGGGCGGGGGTGGCTCAGTCGGTAGCGCGCCAGGCTCGTAATCTGTAGTTCCCAGGTTCGAGTCCCAGCTGTGTCAGGGTTGAGATTTATCTCTGCAAAATCCCCCGCCCTGCCCAAGGTCAGTAGGGGACACCGATGGGCTTGGAAAGGCCGACGTCCGTCGGATTGGACATTAAGCCGTGGCCCCGTATGCGGGAGAGCCATACCCTGTGTACGTTAAAGAACACGCTGGATGGCCTTGACGGGAGGCTACCATCTGTCTCCCAACAGCTGTTCCAGTGGGTCCCCTCCCCCAACCTTCTCTGAGCCTTCGGGGTCCATGTGACCTGGCCATTTAGCCCATGACGTGCAAAAAAGTGCCGCTCAGAGGTGAAACAATCCAATCCCTTTGTGTGTGTCCGCTGTAAGTGGATGTAAAGATGATGGAATTATGGATGACACAACATGCTCGAGATTACAAAGTTGATGTCGCATTGAATAACAAAAGTTATCTTCTCTAATCAAGGGAACGGGAAAGTGAAGGACAACTGTGTTGTTTTCATTTCTCTCAAAACATCAAATCAACCTGACTTGTAAGGTGGCAGGATACGAGTGATTCAGTCTTGACGAATGTTCCGAGGACATTACCCCGGGTGTGGGGCGGGGGTGACTCAGTCGGTAGCGCGCCAGGCTCGTAATCTGCAGTTCCCAGGTTCGAGTCCCAGCTGGATCAGTGTTGAGACTTATCTCCAAAAATCTCCTCTCCCTTCCTTCGATCAGTAGGGGACACCGATGGGCTTGGAAAGGCCACCGTCCGTCAGATGGGGAGAGGTTGGGGGTTATTGGGGTTGTTTTACCTCTGAGCGGCACTTTTTTGCACACCATGGGCTAAATGGCCAGGTCACGTGGACCCCGAAGGCTCAGAGAAGGTTGGGGGAGGGGACCCACTGGAACAGCTGTTGGGAGACAGATGGTAGCCTCCCGTCAAGGCCATCCAGCGTGTTCTTTAACGTGCACAGGGTATGTCTCTCACACACACGGGGCCACGGCTTAACGTCCCATCCGACGGACGGCGGCCTTTCCAAGCCCATCGGTGTCCCCTACTGACCGTGGGCAGGGCGGGGAATTTTGCGGAAATAAATCTCAACGCTGACCCAGCTGGGACTCGAACCTGGGAACTACAGATTACGAGCCTGGCGCACTACCGACTGAGCCACCCCCGCCCCCGGATGGGGAGAGCCTTATCCTGTGCACGTTAAAGAACACTCTGGATGACCTTTATGGGACACTACCATCTGTCCCCCAACAGCTGTCCAGTGGGCCTCCTCCCCCAAACATCTCTCGATCACTCGAGATCCTTTTGATATGGCGATTTAATCTATTGTATGCAAAAAAAAGTGCCGGTCGGCGGTAAAACAACCAAACTTTAAGTTTCTTTGATAATAAATTTGAGTTTCATGATAAAGAACACCTTTGAAAGGATTTTTGTCGACTGGACAAAAATCGGAAGATTTTAACATTTCAATTTGGTTCTCAAGTCAATATTCTATACAACAATTGTAAACCACATAGTTATTAAACGTTCAGATACGGAAATGGTAATTTCTATTTAAAAAGCGTGAATCTTTCGTATATATATATAAATATCCCCTGAAGCAGCTGCTTGTCACAGAGATCTGACAGGACACGGTCAGTTTATATGCCATAGATTCATACTGCGAGACCTCAGCAGCAAGGCAACATAAACATCCATGTCTTAACACGGGGCTGAAATCCTAGCAAACATACTATAACGATAAACATTTTCATATATTAAACATGCAGGAACAGGGCGCTAAATTCAAACAATATTATGTTTTTTCTTACACTAATGCTGCTGGGAGCGCAAACACAAAATCATTTTTACTAAAATTACGGACAGCGTTGAGATTTATCTCCGCAAAATTCCCCGCCCTGCCCACGGTCAGTAGAGGACACCGATGGGCTTGGAAAGGCCGCCATCCGTCGGATGGGACGTTAAGCCTTGGCCCCGTGTGCGGGAGAGCCATACCCTGTGCACGTTAAAGAACACGCTGGATGGCCTTGACGGGAGGCTACCATCTGGCTCCCAACAGCTGTTCCAGTGGGTCCCCTCCCCCACCCTTCTCTGAGCCTTCGGGGTCCATGTGACCTGGCCATTTAGCCCATGGTGTGCAAAAAAGTGCCGCTCAGAGGTAAAACAACCCAACCCAACTTGACCCTCAGCCCTTGGTTTTTTTTGTAGTCTGGTCATTTAACACAGTGGTTCACAAAGTTTTTTGTTCCGCGAATCCCTTTCAAACAAAAAATGTGTTGCGAACCCTCAGGATAATATACGACTAAAAATAGCTCCAAATTAAAATTTAATTATATAATTATAAAATATAAAATCTTATTACCTATAATTATGACATCTCTAAAATTTAGAGTCTAAATATAAAATTATAAAACTCTAATTATACTTAAAAAATATTTTCTTTATCAAATGTAGTCCGCAGGTAATAGTTGGATCGTTTTACCTCTGAGCGGCACTTTTTTGCACACCATGGGCTAAATGGCCAGGTCACAAGGACCCCGAAGGCTCAGAGAAGGTTGGGGGAGGAGACCCACTGGAACAGCTGTTGGTAGACAGATGGTAGCCTCCCGTCAAGGCCATCCAGAGTGTTCTTTAACGTGAACAAGGAGCCACGGCTTAACGTCCCATCCAATGGACGGCGGTCTTTCCTAGTCCATCGGTGTCCCCTACTGACCGTGAGCAGGGCGGGGAATTTTTCGGAGATAAATGTCAACGCTGACCCAGCTGGGACTCGAACCTGGGAACTGCAGATTACGAGCCTGGCGCTTTACCGACTGAGCCACCACCGCCCCACGCGTTATATGGGGACCCTAGGGTGGTCGAAGTATGGCTGTGCTCACATCATACCATAATACAACTAAAGATATTCAAATACAAAACAAAAAATTGAACTTCGTATTGAAACTCAACTTTTCACTCGAACGTTTAAATTAATATCCAAAATTACCTGTACCTTGGCTTTACTGTAATCCCCTGCATGAAATAAATTATTATTATTAAAATACACGTAAAAATGCCTTTTCATAATAATAAATTAAAATGCTTACGACAACAAGAGAAAATGCAAAAACCAAATTTTACATTTCTCTAAAGAAAAAATATTTGGGTACACCTGATATCATTGGTGGCTTTAATGTTGGTCCTATAACACAGGGGCGGGGGTGGCTCAGTCGGTAGCGCGCCAGGCTCGTAATCTGTAGTTCCCAGGTTCGAGTCCCAGGTGGGTCAGCGTTGAGATTTATCTACGCAAAATTTCCCCGCCCTGCCCACGGTCAGTAGGGGACACCGATGGGCTTGGAAAGGCCGCCGTCCATCGGATGGGACGTTAAGCCGTGGCCCCGTGTGCGGGAGAGCCATCCCCTGTGCACGTTAAAGAACACGCTGGATGGCCTTGACGGGAGGCTACCATCTGTCTCCCAACAGCTGTTCCAGTGGGTCCCCTCCCCCAACCTTCTCTGAGCCTTCGGGGTCCATGGTGACCTGGCCATTTAGCCCATGGTGTGCAAAAAAGTGCAGCTCAGAGGTAAAACAACCCAACCTATAACACAATCTGAAGTTATTTTGGCTATTTCTAAACTTAAACTTCATAAATCCCCAGGGTTAGATGAAATTACTACGGAAATGCTTAGAGCTGGGAATGTTTCGGTTACCACTTGGATGACTGAAATTCTGAATCTCTTTTATGATAAAGGCATGGTTCCTAAGGATTTTACCACAGCTATTATTATCCCTATTTTCAAAAAAGGTGATCGCAGTTCTTGTGATAACTATAGGGGTATCAGTAGTATCATCACATTATACGGATCCCCCACTAGTGCTCTCCCCCATATGACGTCACCGGCCACGCCCATTTCCACCCCTCCCTCTATGACGCAACATGACGTAATCACATAATCATTACGTAACCGGCCACGCCCCCTATTAATAATTAATAATTTCCCCCCTCCCCTCAGTGGCGCCATCTGTTGACAGTGAGAAGTACTATTTTCCCAAAACCCCTTTATATTCACTCTAATTTCTCGTTTTCGGACCCCCCGGTCGCCCCACCTATATTTTAAGCCCTCCCCCTTATTAAAAAAAACCCTGGTGCCATCTGTTGACAGTGAGAAGTACTATTTTCCCAAAAAGCCCCTATTTTTATTCTAATTCTTCGATTTTTGATTTCCCTCTTTATAAAAAAATTCCTCCCCCCTTATGAAAAAACCCCTTGGCGTCATCTGGTGCCTGTGAGGAACACTAATCCCCCAAAAACCCTTATTTTAATTCTTTGATTTCCCCTCCTATTAAAAATTACTCCCCCTATTAAAAATTTCTTTCCCCTTATTAAAAAACACCTGGTGCCATCTGTTGACAATGAAGAGTACTATTTTTGGAAAAACCTCATTTTAACTCTAATTTCCGATTTTTCTTTATTTTGCCCCAATGGTTGACCTATATTTTAAGCCCTCCTGCAGACCCCCCGGTTGACCTTTTAAGCCCTACCTATAGTTTAAGCCCTCGGATCGGTTGATGCAAGACTCAGAATAATTGCATAGAAAGGGATGGTACAATTGTAACGTCTCACAGAAAATCAGGTCCCTAGTAATTAAACACTTACCAAAATTCTCTTCCCTTAAAAATTTAACAGGCTGCGTACAATCGGAAGAGTGCAACTGTGTATTCATCTGAAATTTTAGAAATCCGTTCAACTCTTTTTGAATGTCTAATGCAGATCTCAAATTGTAAATCAACTCGCAGAGTTGTATTTATTCCTTAGTAATTAAAACCCTTTGCTATTCATTTAGCCAGGACGACTAAATGATTCCTTTATAATTAAAATTCCCTGCTATTAAACTCCCTAGTAATAAAACACTCATCAAAATTCCCTTACCTTTATTAAAAAAACCACCGTACGGTTGAAATAAATCAGTTTTCTGTAGATGCGTTTTATCGAAAAAAAAAAAAACTTCTCCTCGGCAACGAGAGTCGAACGCGCTACCCCAGCTTCATTCTGTCAACTCCTTGAACAAGAACCAACCTGCAATGGAAAAGCCTCTGTTATTGGCATTCCTGAAGTCGTACGTGGAGTTTCATCATGCACATACGTTGAGTGGTTGAGTGGTCGAGTGGTTGGTAGGTTGAGTGTCCAGCGCTCAGTGTGATTACTCATACGTTGTTGTTCTCTAAGGGTAGGTGACGTCACAGCAAGGGGAAAGTAACGTGGAGTGACCAGCGAGTGACACGTATCAGAAGGCTGAGCCTTACCCGGGGCTCGAACCCAGGTCTCTTAGATCAATAGCCAAGCGTGCTAACCACTCGGCCACGGGGCGGTAAAAAAATCGAAATCTATATCAGTCTCTTTGTTTATTTCACTATAATTCATTTCGTCCATACGATGTTAAACAGTGGTAGAATAAGTAGGCAAAATAACCTTAAGATATTTATGCTGACTAAACTTCATACAGTGATCATGCGAAGTTGATGGATAAAATGAACGAATAAGATGAGTATCAAGCGCTGTAACAGGTTATCGGTTTCGTTTCAACTATTGGGACTTCTTCACACGTACAGTCGCTCGAAAAAGTATCCGAACACATAGTTGATTACAGAATTCAGAAAAATATCTGGCACGATTTTTATTAGAAATTAGTGATATGGCAACCTTCGTGTCACGTGACACGAAGGTTTCCAGATCACTAATTTCTAATAAAAATCGTTGCCAGATATTTTTTTTAATTCTGTAATCAACCATAGTGTTCGGATATTTTTTTATATATATAATGCGTAAGAATATATAATGCAATGAATATGGAGCGTGTGCAGTTACCGTTCACAGCAAACTGGAGCGGTTGCGGTTAATGTTCACAGCACATTGGATCGTGTGAGCTCACAAAGACCTGGATCGTGTGGGCTCACTCACGGAAATATTGAGCGTGTGTAGTTACCGTTCACAGCAAACTGGAGCGTGTGCAGTAACTGCACACGCTCCAGTTTGCTGTGAACGGTAACTGGAGCGTGTACAGTTGCTGTACACGCTCCAGATATTTTTCCTGAATTCTGTAATCACGTGACACGAAGGTTGCCAGATCACTAATTTCTAACAAAAATCGTTGCCAGATATTTTTTTTCTGAATTCTGTAATCAACCATAGTGTTCGGATACTTTTTTGAGCGACTGTACGATAATTGGATGAATAGATTATAAAAAGGTAAATTTTAAAGTTCTCTGTCGAAATTCGAATTCTAGTTGTGAGAAGATGCATGAGGTCTGATGGGCAAGACCAGCTGTCTTGAGAAGTGCTGATGATTGTTGGTAGAGATTATATTTGGATGACGAATTTTTGCTTAATAACTGCGGTAAAGACATATTAGTTCGTAGAAATTTCTTTTTATATAAAGTTTCCCATGGTGGATTAGTTGAGCTTGGTGGCATTATAACAATGATTTTTGTTGACAAAAATTAGTAGATTTTCTGTGAAGGATAACTTGAAGTGGGAGGATGGACTGCTGAAGATGAAGTCTTCGATGAATAGAGGTTTGGCTCCTTCTAGTATAACCGTAGATGAAAGAGCTCTAGCAGTTTGCTTTAATTTGATATTTCTTTCTTGAAGAGTTCTTTTGGTTTGTCCTTAGTTATGGCAGCGAAACGTGAGAAATAATTTAATTTTTTTTTTTAAATTATCCTTTGTAATCAGGAATTGTAACTGTAACAGAATTGTAAGTGGAGATATTTATCATTACTATATCTTGTTATCCTTTGTAAGCAGGATAACAAGAAACTTAATGCCTTTGATTCTAGAGCATTAAGTTGGGTTGGGTTGTTTTACCTCTGAGCGGCACTTTTCTGCACACCATGGGCTAAATGGCCAGGTCACATGGACCCCGAAGGCTCAGAGAAGGTTGGGGGAGGGGACCCACTGGAACAGCTGTTGGGAGACAGATGGTAGCCTCCCGTCAAGGCCATCCAGCGTGTTCTTTAACGTGCACAGGGTATGGCTCTCCCGCACACGGGGCCACGGCTTAACGTCCCATCCGATGGACGGCGGTATTTCCAAGTCTATCGGTGTCCCCTACTGACCGTGGGAAGGGCGAGGAATTTTGCGGAGATAAATCTCAACGCTGACCCAGCTGGGACTCGAACCTGGGAACTACAGACTAGAGCATTAAGTGGTTTGACTTTGTAAGTAATGATGATGTTAGAAGAAGGAGTCATCAACCTCTTTTGAGCAGCATATTGTGCAGAGAGAGACTGCGTTGGTTTGGCCATTTACCCATATGCATAGCAGCAGATTGGCAAAGAGGTTTATGAACAGTGTGCCAAAGGGTATCAGAAAAAAGGGGAGACCTAGGATGTGATGGGCTGACAATGTCAAACAGGACCTTGCTACAATTAGCCTAGAGTGGCCAAATGCAGCAGCTGTAGCTCAAAAGAGAGAGAAAAATTAGCACTCTGGTTGGACCTCCGTAGCCCATGGCTGCATGAGGATTTTGTATGTATGTAAATAGCCGAGAGGTTTGGGTGGGTGTAGGAGTCTGTTTCAGGGTAGGGGATGGGTACTAAATATACACCACCTGTAAGTGAAGATATTTATCATTAATAAAAAATAAAAATAAATACCCCCTCAAGCAGCTGCTTGCCACAGAGGTCTGACAGGAGCCTGTCAGCTTATATGCCACAGTAGAAGATCTGAGAGGATGGCAGGACCTCAGCAGCAAAACGACACAAACGTCCATTCCTTACCCGGGACTCGAACCCAGGTCCCTTAGATCAGTAGCCAAGCGCGCTAACCACTCGGCCATGGGACGGCTATTTATCATTACTATATATTATATATTAACCAAAACCATAGTAATTTCACAAAATTTTTCTATGTCGGCATTACTTTGAAAACAACGAAAAAATTATGCGAGAAAACAAAGATCTATCTTTCAAGATCAGAATTACTGATTCCGCACTTGTTTCTCAAATGCTTTTAATGTAAGGATAAAGATCGAATCAATTTAGTTGTAAGAGTTACGGAAAGGCAACTTTTTCTTTTTGAAGCAGAATCACTGTCTGTCTTGAATGCATTCAGGATTGGCTGAATGCCAATCGCGAGCCTCAAAGAAGAGAAAGAAGAGAAAGAAACGACTACAATTTGAGTTTCGTGATTCGTCTCATGTAGAAAAACTTCCACAATCGTTGCTCTAGTTGACGTCAAAGGACATAACCTTGACCTTAGGATGAAGTTTCAGGTTCTGGTTTGACTAGATCAATCCAGATTTTTTCCCGTGATGCGTTTATATTTACCGGAAGAATTGAGAAACATCTAGTTCGAATCAGGTCTTCTTGCTGAAAAAAAAGTTGATATGATAAGGTCTTGTTTTGACCATTTTGGGTGACAGGGTTCCATTGTAATGCCTGTCAGACTGCTTGGGGATTTTTGGGAGTAAATCTCGACTTTTTTTTTTTCACACATCTTGAGAAATAATTTAATTTTTTCTCCACCTTGTTGTTCGTGTCCTTCTCTTTGTCAAGTCTCCGTCTTCAACGCTTTCACAATCATTGTTAAAGTAAGGTCTGTTCGTACGAAATTTATGTTGCTTTGCATATCCTTAAATTCCCCTCTGACGGCAAAATTTATTAATTTCTCTTTAAAGAATATAGAAGATTTTGAATTTTAGTTTTCATTCTACAGTCCACAATGAACATACAGCAAGCTAACATCGAAATTCTAGAACTTCTAAAAATAAGCATTTCTTGGGGTTGGGTTGTTTTACCTCTGAGCGGCACTTTTTTGCACACCATGGGCTAAATGGCCAGGTCACATGGACCCCGAAGGCTCAGAGAAGGTTGGGGGAGGGGACCCACTGGAACAGCTGTTGGGAGACAGATGGTAGCCTCCCGTCAAGGCCATCCAGTGTGTTCTTTAACGTGCACAGGTTATGGCTCTCCCGCACACGGGGCCACGGCTTAACGTCCCATCCGACGGACGGCGGCCTTTCCAAGCCCATCGGTGTCCCCTACTGACCGTGGGCAGGGCCGAGAGTTTTGGGGGAGATAAATTTCAACACTAACTCAGCAGGGACTCGAACTTGGTAACTGCAGATTACGAGCCTGGCGCGCTACCTACTGAGCCACCCCCGCTCTTACCATTTAGGGCCTTCATAATTGGGTAAATATTAACCTAAGTATAACCACGAGATGTGTACGTAAATATTCATTGTAGTGTTAGCGAAATATTATACTAAATAAACTATTCGAAATATATCTACCTATTTTGATAGTTTTGAGACTTTTATGGAGCGTCGAGGCCTTGGGCGACCTCCTATGTGGTAATAAAGCACTGGTTAAGCTCCTGTCAGACCTGTGTGGCAAGCAGCTGCTTGAGGGGGTATTTATTATTTTATTTATTTAATATCTTCCTCTGCAATGCGGTAATACAGCACTGGTTATTCGTTTCCTTCCTCTGCAATGCTGTCTAGCCTTCCTCACTGATTTTGTCTCTGACGTGTTAGACATGATATTTGAATAACAACACCAGTATTATAGAGTAATTATTTAAGTTAACAATAGTTGAAAGACTTAAATTTGAAATGAAATTCTCTCGCAGACGAAAGAGAATTTTAAAATACCAGAAGACTTGTTTTCCCCGATTGATGCAATCAACAAAGAGACATCTCGTAGGCGTTGGGCCGGTTGTTCAAGGACTCACAATGACGCTCTGAGCACAAAGAAGAAAAGAAGCAAAACGAAAAAACTCTTCGACTATGCGACGAGTTTCCTCGTCAAGGCTGAAAAGGAATGTCTTCGGATAAAGGGTATCGTTTGGCTTCCTCGTGACGATGAAAGTTGGGACCAAGCTCGTTTGCTGTAATTGAGTGCAAATGGCATAATTGGTGGTCAAATACTTTTGCTTTGAAAGAAAGAGGGTGTAAAAGAAGCAAGCCCAAAAGAAGTTGGGTTGTTTTACCTCTGAGCGGCACTTTTTTGCACACCATGGGCAAAATGGCCAGGTCACAAGGTCGCCGAAGGCTCAGAGAAGGTTGGGGGAGGGGACCCATTAGAACAGCTGTTGGGAGACAGATGGTAGCCTCCCATCGAGGCCATCCAGCGTGTTCTTAACGTACACAGGGCATGGCTCTCCCACACAATGGACCATGGCTTATCGTCCCATCCGACGGACGGCGGCCTTTCCAAACCCATCAATGTTCCCACTGACCGTCAGCAGGGCGGGGAATTTTTTTGAGATAAATCTCAACGCTGACCCAGCTGGAACTCGAACCTGGGAACTGCAGATTACGAACCTGGCGCGCTACCGACTGAGCCACCCCCGCCCCACCCAAAAGAATTTTCTTAACCGAGTGGCCAGTGAGCTTAACTACTGACCAATGGGACATGGGTTCTAGGAGGTGAGGGTGGCTCAGTTGGTAGCGCGCCAGACTTGTAATCTGCAGTTCCCTGGTCGGAGTCACACCTGGGCTAGCTTTGAGATTTCTCTCTGCTAACCCCTGTTCTATCTTTGGAAAGGTCGCCGTTCGTCGGATGTGACGTAAATCCTGTGTGCAGGAGAGCCATACCCTGTGCACGTTAAAGAACACTCTGGATGGCGTTAAAGAACACTCTGGATTTACCTCTGAGCGGCACTTTTTTGCACACCATGGGCTAAATGGCCAGGTCACATGGACCCCGAAGGCTCAGAGAAGGTTGGGGGAGGGGACCCACTGGAACAGCTGTTGGGAGACAGATGGTAGCCTCCCGTCAAGGCCATCCAGCGTGTTCTTTAACGTGCACAGGGTATGGCTCTCCCGCACATGGGGCCACGGCTTAACGTCCCATCCGACGGACGGCAGCCTTTCCAAGGCCTTCGGTGTACCCTACTCACCGTGGGCAGGGCGGAGAATTTTGCGGAGATAAATCTCAACGCTGACGCAGTTGGGACTCGAACCTGGGAACTACAGATTACGAGCCTGGCGCGCTACCGACTGAGCCACCCCCGCCCCGCCTTGACGAGAGGCTACCATCTGTCTCCTAGCAGTTGTTCTGTGGGAGGCCCCTTCCACCTCAACCTTCTCTGATTCTTTGTGACTTGGTCATATAGCCGATTACATGAAAGAAAAAAACTATCCAACCCGTTGAATTAAAGTCCACATCTCCTATACACTAACTGGGCGGGGGTGGCTCAGTCGATAGCGCGCCAGGATCGTAATCTGTAGTTCCCAGGTTCGAGTCCCAGCTGGGTCAGCGTTGAGATTTATCTCCGCAAAATTCCCCGCCCTGCCCACGGTCAGTAGGGGACACCGATGGGCTTGGAAAGACCGCCGTCCGCCGGATGGGCACGTTAAGCCGTGACCCCGTGTGCGGGAGAGACATACGCTGTGCAGGTTAAAGAACACGCTGGATGGCCTTGACGGGAGGCTACCATCTGTCTCTCAACAGCTGTTCCAGTGGGTCCCCTCCCCCAACCTTCTCTGAGCCTTTGGGTTCCTTGTGACCTGGCCATTTAACCCATGGTGTGAAAAAAAGTGCCGCTCAGAGGTACAACCCAACCTATACAGTAACTCTAATGACCATTAAACAGCACCAAACTACATGTAGATTGTCCAGACAGCATTCTGCTCATCCGTTCAATTAAAAAAAGAGAAAACGCGACTTCTCAAATGATGGATTTCTTTTTTCCTTCCCGAAATCGTTTCCTCTTTTTGCTTTTCTCTTTTCTGGTTGAACAAAGACGCCGAATCGTGTGGGAATGCGGTTCTGGCTTTACACACATCGGCTGCAACGGAAAATAATTCTGACAGCTTCCTTTTGCGAAGTCGTCACTTGGGTTGCATTCAGGGCAAACAACTTTCTTCTTTTTATTGCTCCGCTTGTTGCTTTTGGCGCACGCACGGCGCACAATTCGAAAAGATCCGATTTTGCTCATTGATCCTGCATTGTCTACAATGTTAACACGGGAAAGTTGGGTTGTTTTACCTCTGAGCGGCACTTTTTTTGCACACCATGGGCTAAATGGCCAGGTCACATGGACCCCGAAGGCTCAGAGAAGGTTGGGGGAGGGGACCCACTGGAACAGCTGTTGGGAGACAGATGGTAGCCTCCCGTCAAGGCCATCCAGCGTGTTCTTTAACGTGCACAGGGTATGGCTCTCCCGCACACGGAGCCACGGCTTAACGTCCCATCCGACGGACGGCAGCCTTTTCAAGCCCATCGGTGTCCCCTACTGACCGTGGGCAGGGCGGGGAAATTTTGCGGAGATAAATCTCAACGCCGACCCTGCTGGGACTCGAACCTGGGAACTACAGATTACGAGCTTGGCGCGCTACCGACTGAGCCACCTCCGCCCCAACACGGGAAAGAGAATCAAGAAATGTTTTCTGCTGCAGAAAACAAGGTGATATATTGCGACGCATTAGCTCGAGGCAGCTATCATAGAGAGAGAGGTAAAATGAGTTTTTCTAAATGGATGTCTTTCTCCGATCTATATCCTGACCCCAAAAGTGTTTTTTTTTTACCTAATTATGTTATGTGGTACAGTCGCTCCAAAAAATATCCGAACGCTATGGATGATTACAGAATTCAGAAAAAATATCTGGCAACGATTTTTTTTAGAAATTAGTGATCTGGCAACCTTCGTCTCACGTGATTACAGAATTCAGGAAAAATATCTGGAGCGTGTACAGCAACTGTACACGCTCCAGTTACCGTTCACAGCAAACTGGAGCGTGTGCAGTTACTGCACACGCTCCAGTTTGCTGTGAACGGTAACTGCACACGCTCAATATTTCCGTGAGTCCCGACGATCCAGGACTTTGTGAGCTCACACGATCCAATGTGCTGTGAACATTAACCGCAACCGCTCCAGTTTGCTATGAACGGTAACTGCACACGCTCAATATTTCCGTGAGTCCCGACGATCCAGGACTTTGTGAGCTCACACGATCCAATGTGCTGTGAACATTAACCGCAACCGCTCCAGTTTGCTATGAACGGTAACTGCACACGCTCAATATTTCCGTGAGTGAGCCCACACGATCCAGGTCTTTGTGAGCTCACACGATCCAATGTGCTGCGAACATTAACAGCAACCGCTCCAGTTTGCTGTGAACGGTAACTGCACACGCTCAATATTTCCGTGAGTGAGCCCCGACGATCCAGGACTTTGTGAGCTCACACGATCCAATGTGCTGTGAACATTAACCGCAACCGCTCCAGTTTGTTATGAACGGTAACTGCACACGCTCAATATTTCCGTGAGTCCCGACGATCCAGGACTTTGTGAGCTCACACGATCCAATGTGCTGTGAACATTAACCGCAACCGCTCCAGTTTGCTATGAACGGTAACTGCACACGCTCAATATTTCCGTGAGTGAGCCCACACGATCCAGGTCTTTGTGAGCTCACACGATCCAATGTGCTGTGAACATTAACCGCAACCGCTCCAGTTTGCTGTGAACGGTAACTGCACACGCTCAATATTTCCGTGAGTGAGCCCCGACGATCCAGGACTTTGTGAGCTCACACGATCCAATGTGCTGTGAACATTAACAGCAACCGCTCCAGTTTGCTGTGAACGGTAACTGCACACGCTCAATATTTCCGTGAGTGAGCCCACACGATCTAAGTCTTTGTGAGCTCACACGATCCAATGTGCTGTGAACATTAACCGCAACCGCTCCAGTTTGCTGTGAACGGTAACTGCACACGCTCAATATTTCCGTGAGTGAGCCCCGACGATCCAGGACTTTGTGAGCTCACACGATCCAATGTGCTGTGAACATTAACCGCAACCGCTCCAGTTTGCTGTGAACGGTAACTGCACACGCTCCATATTCATTGCATTATATATTCATACGCCAAACCTTCAAGGCCGAACCTTCAAAGATAAGCTTTCTTTTTCGGACTTCTTCTATCCACCTTTGTTCTCTTTATCATCAAGTGAAACTTTTCAGATGATCCGTGAGTCAGCGATGATCGTAGCACCGCCTAGGCCGTCGGTGACGATGAGCTGAAGGATAAACATTCAGAGGGTGGCCCACTTCGAAAGGCATAAACATGGGACAGCATCACGCTTGATTTTTTTTTACCATGTTTACCGCCAGCTGGCAAACGTGGCTCTCACGTGTGATCCCAACTTGCCAGAAGTGGACGACGGAAATTGTGCTTATAGAAAATGGCTGGGTTGTTTTATATCTCAGCTGCACTTTTTTTGCACACAATGGGCTAAATGACCAGATTACAAGGAGGCTCAGAGAAGGTTGGCTCAGAGAAAGTTGAGGGAGGGTTGTGTTACTTCTGAGCGGCGGTTTTTTTTTGTTCTATAAATGGGCTAAATAGGTAGAGTTGGGATGTCTTACCTCTGAGTGGTAGACTTTTCTATGCACACAATGGGGTAAATGGCCAAGTCACAAGGACCCCGAGGCTCAGAGAAAGTTGGGGGAGGGAACCCACTGGAATAGCTGTTGGGAGACAGATGGTAGCCTCCCGTCAAGGTCATCCAGCGTGTTTCTTAACGTGCACAGGGTATGACTCTCCCAAATACGGAACCTCGGCCAAACGTCCCATCCGACAGGGTTGGGTTGGGTTGTTTTACCTCTGAGCGGCACTTTTTTGCACACCATGGGCTAAATGGCCAGGTCACATGGACCCCGAAGGCTCAGAGAAGGTTGGGGGAGGGGACCCACTGGAACAGCTGTTGGGAGACAGATGGTAGCCTCCCGTCAAGGCCATCCAGCGTGTTCTTTAACGTGCACAGGGTATGGCTCTCCCGCACACGGGGCCACGACTTAACGTCTCATCCGACGGTCGACGGCCTTTCCAAGCCCATCGGTGTCCCCCTACTGACCGTGGGCAGGGCGGGGAATTTTGCGGAGATAAATCTCAATGCTGACCCAGCTGGGACTCGAACCTGCGAACTACAGATTACGAGCCTGGCGCGCTACCGACTGAACCCCCCCCCCCCCCATCCGATAGACAGAGGTCTTTCCAAGCCCATTAGTATTCCCTACTGACCGTGGGGGGGGGGGGGAATTTTGCGCAGATAAATGTCAACGTTGACACAGCTGGGACTCGAACCTGGGTGTCATGATGAGATGACCTTTGCCATGCCAAACAATTCACCATCTGCAGAGTACTCACCAATAACATTCAGGTCGCTTGGAAAAAGGGTGAGAAGAAAATTGCAAGCATCATCCGTGCCTAAAGGGTCAGTCCCCCAAGCCTCGGACAGTTAGGAGCACCGTATATGGCTGCTTGGCAGTGGCTAACAGAGGTCACGTGAACGGAAGTGACGAGAGAGGGAGAAGAAAGGAAGAAGACGGCAGGCTGCAACCTTGAGGGAGAAAAGGGGTCAGAGGGACTCGGCGTGGCAGCCAAGAGGACAGTGGGGGAAGTATGCTTGGCTCGGAGAGAAGGAGCGGATTGTCTTTGTCGAGGAACGGCGTCAATAACTGCCGAAGCTCGTAGCATCCTGTAAGCAGGAAGTGTTTTGTGTGTTATATGCTGGATGTAATAGTCTGTAGTATTAAACATCGGTTAAGTTTATCCAGTACCAGTGTCGGTAGTCCACTCATTTCCGATTCCTGTATGCTCGAGACCCCTTTGTTCCGGACTGAAGTGTTCGCAAAATTCCCCGCCTTGCTCACGGTCAGTAGGGGACACCGATGGGCTTGGAAAGGCCGCCGTCCGTCGGATGGGACGTTAAGCTGTGTCCTCATGTGCGGGAGAGCCATACCCTGTGCACGTTAAAGAACACGTTGGATGGTCTTGACGGGAGACTACCATCTGTCTTCTAATAGCTGTTCCAGTGGGTTCTCTCCCCAACCTTCTCTGAGCCTTTGGGGTTCTTGTGACCTGGCTAGTTAGTCCATGGTGTGCAAAAAAGTGCCGCTCAATGGTAAAACAACCCAACCCGGACTGAAGTGTCGACGCACTGAGATAACGGTAGCGGCTGACAACAAGGAGAGACCACCACAACACTGGGAACTGCAGATTACGAGCCTGGCGCGCTACCAACTGAGTCACTCCCGCCCTCCGGCATTGCACGGATTCTTAACTCAATAGATTAAATAGTATCATTTATATATAGACGATTGTGGTTATTGATGGCTGACTGACTCACAGAGGATTACACTAATTCCAACTTGGTATCACGATGAAATGCCGCCAGAGAAACGCCGATGAAAAAGTGCCAAATGTGCAATACTCCGACAACAGAGTCAAGGTCGTCGGGAAAAACGCCGTCGCGTCATAACGCCGAAAACAAAAACAAAAAACCGTCACAACATTACGCCACGAACAAAAACGCCGACACTGCAAAATGTGCCAACAAAATGCCGACAATAATACGTGTCTGCAAGAAAAGATGAGATAATATTTTGAATAAAAAATGAGATATTTTTACTTTGTCGTCTGTTTTTCTGTTCGTCTGTACATTTCAAAAGTTGTGTGTTTAGATATCAATTTAAAAAATTTGGGGGTCGGGATTTACGATCATGGTTTTTAATATTTGCCTCCCCCCCCCCTCCAGGCCAACCCTTCAGTTTAAACAGGGACGGGAACCTTTTTTTTTGGGGTCAACAGAAAAAAAAGTAACCCAGATTATTTCATTAACAAAAATAAAATCTTAACTTTCAGCATTAAAACAGATGTATTCAGATCTATATAATTAAACTACTGAAAGCAATTATTAAAAAAATTCCGCCATTCATCAGTGTGACTTTTCAGTTTGAGTCTTTATAAAATTTAGAATGTATTTAGAGCATTTGAATGATATCAGGGATTTCACTGATGCTTTCAACGATTTTCATTAGAAAATCGTTAAAAATTTTCAGAGTTGAATGTTGAACCAAAAAGCTCCAAGAGCCACCTTTTTTAGAGTGTTAACAACCATATACGACACCGGAGAAATTTTCATGTGGAATCTTTTTACGTTAAAGAAATTGTAGAATAGGATTCGATAAACAACATTAACGCTGCCGTCAAGCAGGTGGCGCCATCTTCTAGCACATGATGTTACTACGCGATTATAATTGCGGCATACGCTATATTTTACCAAAGTGATAAACTTTTACTTTGGAGTATAGTCCCTTACAAAATAAACAATTATAAAACGACGTGTTTATTCGCGATTCCTCACTTAACAAATCTCCCTTCTAATCAATAATCAGAATCAATGCACGAATTTAAACTTTATTTATTGATCAAATAACCAAGAAATATATTTCCAGGTTGTCGAGAATTCTTTTCCACGAAACGTACTCAGAAATTTTCTTCTGGGGAGAGGGAATCTATGATGCAGAACTGACGTATGTTTTCCCGCCTTGTTTCCTGCTATTTTTATTGATTAAACTGTCAAATATTTATTTTTATAAAATTCCTTGGGGGTAGTGATGATCTATTCCCCCATTTCCTCTATGTCTCTGATATTTTTTGAAAGATGTCCAAGACAGAAGATATCGAAAGTGCCTTATAGAATTCAGAATGTGGACAGGTTAGGGCTGGTGATGGCCTTTCTTTTGTAGAGTCTCTACTATATTAGAGTGACCAGATTTAACGAAGATCCGGGGACTTAACAGAATTTCTTCTAAAGGACTGACTTTTTATTAGGATGGCCAGGTTTAAAGGAAATGATTCGGGAACTTTTCAAAATTCTGTCTTCAAAGACTGAATTTTGAATAATACTCAAGAAAAAAAGAACACAATTATATGTAAATTGAAATAAAAATAGCAAAAGAGAAAACTATAAATTTGTAAAAAACAATTATCTGTAAATTGAAATAAAAATAGCAAAAGGGAAAACTATAAATTTGAAAAAAAACCAACAATTATATGTAAATTGAAATAAAAATAGCAAAAGAGAAAACTATAAATTTGTAAAAAACAATTATCTGTAAATTGAAATAAAAATAGCAAAAGAGAAAACTATAAATTTGTAAAAAACAATTATCTGTAAATTGAAATAAAAAATAGCAAAAAAGGAAACTATAAATTTGTAAAAAAACAATTATCTGTAAATTGAAATAAAAATAGCATAAAAGGAAACTATAAATTTGTAAAAAACAATTATCTATAAATTGAAATAAAAAAATAGAAAAAAAGGAAACTATAAATTTTTAAAAAACAATTATCTGTAAATTGAAATAAAAATAGCAAAAAAGGAAACTATAAATTTGTAAAAAACAATTATCTGTAAATTGAAATAAAAATAGCAAAAGAGAAAACTATAAATTTGTAAAAAACAATTATCTGTAAATTGAAATAAAAATAGCAAAAAAGGAAACTATAAATTTGTAAAAAACAATTATCTGTAAATTGAAATAAAAATAGCAAAAGAGAAAACTATAAATTTGTAAAAAACAATTATCTGCAAATTGAAATAAAAAATAGCAAAAGAGAAAACTATAAATTTGTAAAAAACAATTATCTGTAAATTGAAATAAAAAATAGCAAAAAAGGAAATTATAAATTTGTAAAAAAACAATTATCTGTAAATTGAAATAAAAATAGCAAAAGAGAAAACTATAAATTTGTAAAAAACAATTATCTGTAAATTGAAATAAAAAATAGCAAAAGAGAAAACTATAAATTTGTAAAAAACAATTATCTGTAAATTGAAATAAAAATAGCAAAAAAGGAAACTATAAATTTGTAAAAAACAATTATCTGTAAATTGAAATAAAAAATACAAAAAAAGGAAACTATAAATTTGTAAAAAACAATTATCTGTAAATTGAAATAAAAATAGCAAAAGAGAAAACTATAAATTTGTAAAAAACAATTATCTGTAAATTGAAATAAAAAATAGCAAAAAAGGAAACTATAAATTTGTAAAAAACAATTATCTGTAAATTGAAATAAAAAAATACAAAAAAAGGAAACTATAAATTTGTAAAAAACAATTATCTGTAAATTGAAATAAAAATAGCAAAAGAGAAAACTATAAATTTGTAAAAAACAATTATCTGTAAATTGAAATAAAAAATAGCAAAAGAGAAAACTATAAATTTGTAAAAAACAATTATCTGTAAATTGAAATAAAAATAGCAAAAAAGGAAACTATAAATTTGTAAAAAACAATTATCTGTAAATTGAAATAAAAAAATACAAAAAAAGGAAACTATAAATTTGTAAAAAACAATTATCTGTAAATTGAAATAAAAATAGCAAAAGAGAAAACTATAAATTTGTAAAAAACAATTATCTGTAAATTGAAATAAAAAATAGCAAAAAAGGAAACTATAAATTTGTAAAAAACAATTATCTGTAAATTGAAATAAAAAAATACAAAAAAAGGAAACTATAAATTTGTAAAAAACAATTATCTGTAAATTGAAATAAAAATAGCAAAAAACGAAACTATAAATTTGTAAAAAACAATTATCTGTAAATTGAAATAAAAATAGCAAAAGAGAAAACTATAAATTTGTAAAAAACAATTATCTGTAAATTGAAATAAAAAATAGCAAAAGAGAAAACTATAAATTTGTAAAAAACAATTATCTGTAAATTGAAATAAAAAATAGCAAAAAAGGAAACTATAAATTTGTAAAAAAACAATTATCTGTAAATTGAAATAAAAATAGCAAAAGAGAAAACTATAAATTTGTAAAAAACAATTATCTGTAAATTGAAATAAAAATAGCAAAAAAGGAAACTATAAATTTGTAAAAAACAATTATCTATAAATTGAAATAAAAAAATAGAAAAAAAGGAAACTATAAATTTGTAAAAAACAATTATCTGTAAATTGAAATAAAAATAGCAAAAAAGAAACTATAAATTTGTAAAAAACAATTATCTGTAAATTGAAATAAAAATAGCAAAAGAGAAAACTATAAATTTGTAAAAAACAATTATCTGTAAATTGAAATAAAAATAGCAAAAAAGGAAACTATAAATTTGTAAAAAAACAATGAGTCGTCCCGTGGATAAGTGGTTAGCGCGCTTGGCTACTGACCCGCAAAATTCCCCGGTCAGTACGGGACACCTATGAGCTTGGAAAGCCCGCCGTCCGTTGGATGGAACGTTAAGCCGTGGCCCCTTGTGCGGAGAGCCATATCCTGTGTACGTTGAAGAACACGCTGGATGGCCTTGACGGGAGGCTCCCAACAGCTGTTCCTGTGAGTCCCCTCTCCCAACCTTCAACTGAGCCTTCAACGAAACTATAAATTTCTAAAAAACAATGAGTCGTCCCGTGGCCAAGTGGTTAGCGCGCTTGACTACTGATCTAAGGGACCCGGGTTCGAGCCCTGGATAAGGCATGGATGTTTGTGTTGTTTCTCTGCTGAGGTCCTGCCATCCTCACAGACCTTCTACTATGGTAAATTAAACTGATAGGCACCTGTCAGACCTCTGTGGCAAGCAGCTGCTTAAGGGGTATTTATTTAAAAAACAATGGCGTAAAAAAAAATAGCGGAAAAAAATTGCATATTTTTAAATTTCTATATGAAAAACAAAACATTATTTATCTGTGTAAATTAAACATAGAATTTAAGTAACATACAGCGTAAACTGTAATAAATAACGAAGTAGTAATAAGTTCCTAAATTTAAACCATAGAATAATTCTAAAATACTACATTAGTGCACTCCTTAAAATTTTATACCCTGGGCTGGTGTCTATCTCGCTGCACCTAATCCTAACAGTGCATAGCAAAACGCTATGCTGAATAGGATGGATATTTAGAGTAAAGTAGAATCCCTTTCAAAACAACTAATAATACTAAATCTTAGTTAAAACATAAAGCAAAATAAAGGTCATTATTCAATAATTAATCATTTAATTATCATTAATATTTAATAATTCACCCTTCTTTCTAAATTTTTAATATTTATACAGATCAAAAAACAGATCAAGTCCAACAATTTTAAAAGAAGTTTGTAAAGAACTCGTCTAGGTTCAGAAGCTTGTTCAGGATAATGATCTTTTTGTTTAAAAAAAATTCAACATTGGATTCAAAAGGATTATACTAAGTGGGCAGGATCTACAGGTGGAGGGAGGGGGGGGGGGCTCATGTCCTTCTCCCCATGAGGAAGCTGGTAACAGAGGCAAAAAAAAAAACATTAAAAATTATATAAATATTTCATGAAATTTTTTTCAGTTTTTTTTTAAAGGACTCTAGAATGTAGGGGGAAATGCTGTATACAGCAATGGAAGTCCAGATTTTTGGCCCAAACGTTTTATTATAAACGATAATATTAAAAAGGTTTTAATAAAGAAATTCTTATGTCCATCAAAATTTCGTTTATTGTATTTCAGTTTTTATTTAATAGATATAATATAAGCATGATATACTTATATCTAACTATCATTTTGAGTTGTTTTTTCCTCTGAATGGCTCTTACTTTTTGCACACAGTGGGGTAAATGGCAAGGTCACAAGAACTCGGAGTTAAGTAAGAGTAGGGGACCCGCTGGACAGCTGTTGGGGGACAGTCAAGGCCATCCAGCATGTTCTTTAACGTGTACAGGGTATGACTCTCCCGTATAAGTGGCTTTACGTCCTATCCGACGGAAGGTGGCCTTTCCAAGCCATGGGGCGCGGGTGGCTCAGTCGGTAGCGCGCCAGACTCGTAATCTGTAGTTTGAAGGTTCGAGTCCCAGCTGGGTCAGCGGTGAAATTTATCTCCGCAAAATTCCCCGGTCAGTACGGGATACCGATGAGCTTGGAAAGCCCGCCGTCCGTCGGATGGGACGTTAAGCCGTGGCCCTTGTGCGGAGAGCCGTATCCTGTGTACGTTGAAGAACACGCTAAATGGCCTTGACGGGATGCTCCCAACAGCTGTTCCTGTGAGTCCTCTCTCCCAACCTTCACTGAGCCTTCGGGGTCCTTGTGACCTGGCTATTTAGCCCATAGTGTGCAAAAAAGTGACGCTTAGAGGTAAAACAACCCAACCCTTTCCAAGTCCATCGGTGTCCCTTTTCTCATAATAATAATAATAATATTTATTTTCCATTCTCATTTACAGAAACATTACACACAAAAATTTACCATCAAATTTGGATGGAAAATAGCAAAAGGAAATAATATAAAATAAAATTAAAAAAAAAAAAACGATTAAAAATAAAAAACACACAAACATACATTTTACAAGTATTTCTGTGTAATCTAGGAGTTACAAAACAACTCTTACAGATTACAAAAACAAAATTCTACTGTAAACGAAAATCTTTGGCAATGGATAAAAAAACTAAGAAATTACATTAAAAGCGTCTTCAATATCTTCAGTATTTACCAAAAAAAGTTTGTTTTTTTTTCTTAAAATTACAATCACTTTTTTCTTCTTTTATACTATTTGGTAAAGAATTATATAATTTTGGTGCAATAAAATTGAAATGCTTATGCATGATTTCTTTTTTTGATTTCACAACATGAAATATGTTTGTAGAACATCTGGTATCGTATGGGATGAACCGTTTTTCGATCCAATTGTTGTTTTTATGTAGATACAAAAGACTTCTATGTAAACATAACTTTCTCAAGGGTAATATATTATTGCTTATGTAATGATAATTTACATTGCTAATATTGCTATTTGAAACTAGTTTTACAATTTTATTTTGCAATTTCACTAGAGGGAGTAGGTTTGATATATAATCTCCCCCCCCCCCCAACATGTGATTCCATAGCTTAAAATTGAGTGAACCCAAACGAAATAAACTAAAATTAACAACTTCTTATGAGAACATGATTTAAGATAATATAACTTGTACAAAATAAATCTTAATTTTTTACACACTGTATCTACTTGTTTCTTCCATTTTAGATTTTGTTCAACATAAATGCCTAGATATTTAACACATTCAACTTGTTCGATAGTTTTACATACACAACCATTTACCAAATTACAACCAGAATTATGGTATTTTATGACAACCTCTTTACTTGTATTCAATAAGCCGAAATAGATAAAATTAGTTTTTTCCACATTTATTTGCAGTTTATTACTACTAAACCAGTTTCTTATGCTTTTTAAGTCATTGTTTAGCTTGAACATTAACTCATTATTAGTTTCAGTCGAGTACACTATCGCTGTGTCATCCGCATAAGCTGTGATTTTGCCAAATAAATTTAAATTGCAAAAATCATTAATATATATTAAAAACAATACTGGTCCAAGAATAGAACCTTGCGGTACACCACCATTCAAAACAAGCATATTACTTTCCAGTTTATGTATAGCCACATATTGTTTCCTGTTTTCCAAATATGATTTAAACCAATTGAAAGCAAGTCCCCTTATTCCATTATACTTAATTTTGCATTAAAATTTCATGATTTATTGTGTCGAAAGCTTTTTTTATGTCTATAAATAAGTCTAAAGTTTTCCTGTGTTCATTTACACTGTTATAGATGTTGCCGGTAAGTTGTAACATAGCATGTTCTGTACCCAATTTATCTCTAAATCCAAACTGTTTATTTGATAAGAAATTATATTTCGATAGAAATTTCATTAATCTCTCTTTCATGAGTTTTTCAATAATTTTTGAAAAGATAGGGAGTATGGAAATTGGTCTATAATTATTAAAATCCGTGTTTTTACCTTTTTTGTAAATTGGCTTTACTTTAGCAATTTTTAAAGCATCTATGAACATTCCAGTAGAAAAAGATAAATTTACAATTTTTACAAAAATATGAGGTTTATATTTAAAAACAATTTTTAACATATGGGCATTTATTTCATCATAACCACATGATTTCTTATTATTCAATTGTGATATTATATTGTTTAGTTCCGTTTGATCTGCTTCAAACAGAACCATTGAGTTATCATTATGGTTTACATATTTGTCAATTTCAGTATTAAAATTATTTGTAGTATATTGATACCCCTGGTTAACTTCTATGAAATGTGCATTAAATTTATTTGCTAGATCTTCATCAACATTTTTTGAAGGATATATCTCAGGTTTTTTTTCGATCCCTAAAATACTATTTATTGTTGCCCATTGCTTCTTCACATCACTATTACAATTATGGAACTCTTTTAAATAATGAAGTTTATTTGCATACCTAGTTTTATTTGTTAGTTGAGTTCTTAATAATTTATATTGCTTTTCAAGCGATTTATCAAAAGGGCGTTTTTTATATTTGTTGTATAATTTTTGCTTTTCTTTTGCTAAAATTATAATTTCATTTGTTATCCATTTGTTTTTGCTCCTCTGAGTAGGACCCAAAACATTATTGTTTTTAGTAACTTTAGTACTTACTGTTTTGGCCTCATTTATCATGTATATGAATTTATCATATAATGCATTTACATCATCAGTTTTATCATCTTCATTGTTCCATTTATATTCTTTAATATATTTCTCGAATAAATTATAATCTATACAGCTTTTCACTAAAGGTTTAGGGTTAGAAAAAATTTCTTTCCCACTTACGCTTACAAGTATTGGATAATGATCTGTAATATCATTTTGGAAGACAGCTGTATTGTACCTATAATCATTATTCTTATCTCGTATAAATACATGATCTATACAAGTATGAGAGGAAAAAGTAGATCTCGTAGCAATATTCACAAAAGACTTTAAACCATTTAAAGACATTACATCAAGATAATCTGACACCTCCGAGCTGTTGCATAATAGATTAAGATTTATATCCCCAATTATTATTAGCTTATTATTTTTAATATTTTGCAAAGTACTACTAAATTCAGTTATGTATTCTTTGACGGAGTATTCATGAGAACGATATATAGCACATAAATATATACCTGTGTTACAGTCAAATAGATTAATATTCTCTGCAGTTTTCATATCTACATTACAATCACAAAAACTAAACTTCGTAACATTTGCATAAACTACAATTCCTCCTGATTTATTATATTGCCTACTCCTAAAAAATTGCTTTATAATTTACAACTTCATCATCCTTTACCCAAATTTCACTTAAGATTATAATATCAATGAGATTTCGAAATTGGTACATTAATACAAGTAAATCATTGAAATGCAATCGCAAACTTCTGATATTCACATGCAAAAGGGTATAATTTAAAAAACAATGACAAGAAAGGAATTTATTAACTTCATCAATATCAAACGTAAAGTGAGGGTTAACTGAGAAAAATCCCAAACGGCAAGGACTTGAACGTACGAAATAAAGTTACGATCATGGCGCAGTACAGACTAAGCCTACCTCTTACCTAAACTGCTCTTTATAGTAGTGAAAGCAGCTGACGAGTATGGCAATTAGGCGCCCAAGATTACGAAGGGGCTCTTTACGGAAGGGAGGTGGGGGAGAAAATGCCATGCTGTCAAATGTTTGGTCATAAAGAGAGGTTATTTGAGAAACAATCCTGGCTTTTTAGAACCAAGTAAACTCCTTCCTTATCCACCCTCCCCTCCCATTGCACAGGATGAACTCTGATTTTGCATTTAATGGATCCAAATTCATTACAATTCAGTGACTTTTGATCGTTTCAAGATAGTTTCCTGTACACACGTTATATCCAGGTATGGGTTGTTTTACCTCTGAGCGGTACTTTTTTTGCACACCATGGGCTTAATGGCGAGGTCACAAGGATCCCGAAGGCTAGGGGAGGGGGATTCACTGGAACAGCTGTTGGGAAACAGATGGTACCCCTCGTCAAGGCTATCCAGCGTGTTCTTTAACGTGCACAAAGTATGGCTCTCCCGCACATGGGCCATGGCTTAACGTCCCATCTGACGGACGGTGGCCTTTCCAAGCCCATCGGTGTTCCCTACGCTGACCCAGCTGGGTTGGGTTATTTTACCTCTGAGCGGCACTTTTTTGCACACAATGGGCTAAATGGCCAGGTCACATGGACCCCGAAGTCTCAGAGAAGGTTGGGGGAGGGGACCCACTGGAACAGCTGTTGGGAGACAGATGGTAGCCTCCCGTCAAGGCCATCCAGCGTGTTCTTTAACGTGCACAGTCAGCGTTGAGATTTATATTCGCAAAGGGACACCGATGGGTTTTCTCGATGGGCTTGGAAAGGCCACCGTTTCTTTAACGTGCACAGGGTATGGCTCTCCTTCACACGGGGCCACGGCTTAACGTCCCAACCGACGGACGGCGATCTTTATCAAGCCCATCGGTGTCCCCTACTGACCGTGGCCAGGGAATTTTGCGGAGAAAAATCTCAACGCTGACCCAGCTGGGACTCGAACCTGGGAACTACAGATTACGAGCCTGGCGCGCTACCGACTGAGCCACCCCCGCCCCCGCCCCCATTATCATATGCAGTTGGGCTTTTCTGCTGCGCGCGTGCGGAACTCTGTTGTCCCAGATGGGTGGAGACGCGTGTCTAAGTGCTCCTCCTCCCTTCTCGCGCACCCACGCCATCGCGGCCAAAATGACGATTCGAGCGACTGGGCAGCCATCTTGGCAGCATTCAGCGGAACGAACTGATATGGCAGGTGGGCATCTGCTTCCGCCAGAGAAAATTAATGGACGGAATAATGAAAATAACAGTGAGTGACTGGGATGGCTGCGGAGTGGAGAAGCGGTCGACGAAAGTCACCACGCGAAGGACTCGTCGGCCTCAGGATTCTTGATGACGACAAGACGCGAAGTCGCGAGACATGTGTTCGCGAGCATCAACTTGTAGTTGCTCCGCTTTTATAAACACGAGGTGGAAATGAGATCCGGTTGATCGGAGTCAATGCTCTGTCAAGAAGCTTTAAGAAAAAAAGAAATTGAAAATTTGTGAAAGAACAAACGGGACTGGCTCTTTTTCTTCCCCCCTCCCCCCGCTTTAAGGAATAACGTCCGTGTTTTGGACTGGAGTCGGGCCGCGTCTTCACAAGGCAAACTAGGCACGTGCCTAGGGCCAGTAATGAGCTCGGAAGGGCTCTAAGAATAGCAACAGATTTTTTTTTTTTGGTGAGAAGTGAATTTGGAAGTAAATTGAGAAAAACTTTTGAATAAACTGATAAAGAAATCTTACAATATCTGTCACTGGCCCAAATCAGTCGGGGCGGGGGTGGCTCAAGTCGGTAATGCACCACGATCGTAATCTGTAGTTCCCAGGTTCGAGTCCCAGCTGGGTCAGCGTTGAGATTTATATTCGCAAAGGGACACCGATGGGTTTTCCCGATGAAAACCCATCGGTGGCCACGGAATGGCCACCGTCCGTCGGATGTAGTCCTGCGTACGTTAAAGAACACGCTGGATGGCCTTGACGGGAGGCTACCATCTGTCTCCCAATAGCTGTTCCAGTGGGTCTCCTCCCCCAACCTTCTCTGAGCCCTTAAGGTCCATGTGACCTGGCCATTTAGCCCATGGTGTGCAAAAAAAAAGTGCCGCTCAGAGGTAAAACACATAACCCAAATCAGTTCCACTGCATTTATTCAATCTGATCCATCCTTGAATTAATTGCACTTAATTAACTTTAATTAAGCATAAGATGTCTCAGAGACTTAATCTTCATACAGACTCAGTCTAAGGAAAATATTCAATCTCAGTATTCCGTTGTCTTGTCTCAATCATACCAATTAACGAAACCAATAATTCATTGTCAAAAGAAATAACTGGCCTGAAGAAATAACTTCAGCTATGAAAGGTGTTCCGTGTCACGTGACACGGAGGTTGCCAGATCACTAATTTCTAAAATAATCGTTGCCAGATATTTTTTCTTAATTCTGTAATCAACCATAGTGTTTGGATACTTTTTTGAGCGACTGTAGGTGGTCATATTATTTTGATACTAGATCGTGTGGGCTCACTCACGGAAATATTGAGCGTGTGCAGTTGCCTCATGATCTAAGGGGCCTGGGTTCGAGTCTCGGGTAAGGCATGGATGTGTGTGTTGTTTTTCTGCTGCCATCCTCACAGACCTTCTACTATGGCATATAAACTGACAGGCTCCTGTTGGACCTCTGTGGCAAGCAGCTGCTTGAGGGGGTATTTAATTATTATTTTATTAGTGAGTCAAAAATTCTAAATTAAATATAATTACCTCGTTTAAGAAAAGTTTAAAATTAAATATAAGCATTTTGACCTAAAAAAATTTTATTATTGTTTTTAAATTATATATATATTTTTACCTATAAAGCAATTTAGGATACAGGGGGCCAGGATATTATTTTGCGCCGAAAGACCAAATGATAAGTTGGGTTGGGTTATTTTACCTCTGAGCGGCACTTTTTTGCACACCATGGGCTAAATGGCCAAGTCACAAGGACCCCGAAGGCTCAGAGAAGGTTGGGGGAGGAGACCCACTGGAACAGCTGTTGGGAGACAGATGGTAGCCTCCCGTCAAGGCCATCCAGCGTGTTCTTTAACGTGCATAGGGTATGGCTCTTCCGCACACGGGGCCACGGCTTAACGTCCCATCCGACGGACGGCGGCCTTTACAAGCCCATCGGTGTCCCCTACTCACCGTGGGCAGGGCGGGGAATTTTGCGGAGATAAATCTCAACGCTGACCCAGCTGGGACTCGAACCTGGGAACTACAGATTACGAGCCTGGCGCGCTACCGACTGAGCCACCCCCGCCCCCCAAATGATAAGTGATTTCGTTTAGAAGAGAAAACTAATTCTTGAGAGCGTTGACCCGTCACTAGAGACAACAATCTGTGATTAATTGAATCCCAGAGACGTTTTGTTGGCCCTCTCTCAAACCAGGCTCAGAGATTTAAAATGTAATGTCATCATGCTTTGCGATGTAATATAATGGTCCTGTTTACATGCAACTGACAGGACAGATTTATGACACTGAGAATGTTTCACACTTTCTTTTTGACACTTTATGAGCAACAATTATTTCAACCGCAAATGGCGGTGAGGCTCAAGAAGATATTGGGCTCTTCGTATCTAAATCAATTTATGGGACAGAGGGAATCTCTTGTCACTCGTGCAAGGAACAGGTTCAACGTCTTATCCAATGGTAGTGGTATTTATTGGTGCCAAAGTTTTTTTTTTCTATTCCCTCCCCTCTTCCCCCAAGTCCGGATGGAACTGTCATGAGCTTTAAACGCGATAGGGCCTGGACTAATTTACAAGATGTAGAAGTTCTAAGTGGCAATATATTGGGATGTTTTACCACTGAGTGGCACATTTTTTGAACACATTGGGCTAAATGCCCAGGTCATAAGGACTCCAAGGGCTCAGAGAAGGTTAGGGAGGGGACCCACTGCAACAGCTGTGGTAGACAGATGGTAGCCTCCCATCAAGGCCATCCAGCATGTTCTTTAACGTGCACAGAGTACGGCTCTCCCGCACACGGCGCCAAGCTTAGCATCCCATTCGACGGACGGCGGTATTTTCAAGTCCATCGGTGTCCCCTACTGACCGAGGGTAAGACGGAGAGTTTTGCGGGATATAAATCTCAATGCTATATAAATATATAAATATATATATTGCGGGATATAATCTCAATGCTATATAAATCTCAATGCTAGCCCAGCTGGGCTAGCATTGAGATTTATTGAGATTATTATCTAGAGATTTAGGTTTTCCAGAGAACCTGGGAACTGTAAATTACGTGCTTAGAGCACTACCGAATGAACAACCTTCACCCCAGTGGCAATATAACTTGAAGTGTAAATTAAAAAGAATCTTTTACTTAGGGGAAAAAAAAAGCCCTTTACTTATATGATAAGAAAGATTGGAGATAGGGGGGGGGGGAAATCTTCTACCTAAACACTTATAGCAAGAGAGCATGGGAGAGGGAGTTCTTTTACTTGAACATGGGAGGGGCAGTTCTTTTACTTGAGCATGGGAGAGGGAGTTCTTTTACTTGAGCATGAGTGAAGGAGTTCTTTTACTTGAGCATGGGAGGGGCAGTTCTTTTACTTGAGCATGGGAGAGGGAGTTCTTTTACTTGAGCATGAGTGAAGGAGTTCTTTTACTTGAGCATGGGAGGGGCAGTTCTTTTACTTGAGCATAGGAGGGGCAGTTCTTTTACTTGAGCATGGGAGAGGGAGTTCTTTTACTTGAGCATGAGTGAAGGAGTTCTTTTTACTTGAGCATGGGTGAGGGAGTTCTTTTACTTGAGAATGGGAGAGGGAGTTCTTTTACTTGAGCATGAGTGAAGGAGTTCTTTTACTTGAGCATGTGTGAGGGAGTTCTTTTACTTGAGCATGGGAGAGGGAGTTCTTTTACTTGAGCATGAGTGAAGGAGTTCTTTTACTTGAGCATGGGAGGGGCAGTTCTTTTACTTGAGCATGGGAGGGGCAGTTCTTTTACTTGAGCATGGGAGAGGGAGTTCTTTTACTTGAGCATGGGTGAGGGAGTTCTTTTACTTGAGCATGGGAGGGGCAGTTCTTTTACTTGAGCATGGGAGGGGCAGTTCTTTTACTTGAGCATGGGAGAGGGAGTTCTTTTTACTTGAGCATGGGTGAGGGAGTTCTTTTACTTGAGAATGGGAGAGGGAGTAGTTTTTTCTACTATGGCGTGTAAACTGACAGGCTCCTGCCAGACCTATGTGGCAAGCAGCTGATTGAGAAGGATTTTACTTATTTTATAAGCCCTATCCTGCCCTCGGTCAGAAAGGGAATACCGATGAGTTTGAAAAGGCAATCAGCCGTTGGATGGGACTTTAAACCGTAGCCTTGTGTGCTTATCATTTGCATCCTAAAAGCTGTCCAGTGGGTTCTCTTTCCTTAACTAATCCTGAGCCCTTTGGGGGTCTTCGTGACCTGTCCATTTAACCCACTGTGCGCATAAAAGTGCCGTTCAGAGATAACCCGATCCATTCGCACATTGATGTACTCTCTTAAGTTACTTCTTCCAACTTTAACTTTTACAGAAGCCAATCACCACCTTTCAATTGACCGATGGGTTTGGAAAGACCACCATCCGTCGGATGGGACATTAAGCCGTGGTTTCGTGTGCGGGAGAGCCATATACTGTGCATGTTAAAGAACATGTTGGATGGCCTCGACGACAGGCTTCCATCTGTCTCCCAACAGCTGTTCCATTGGGTCCCCTCCCCCCACTTTCTCTGAGCCTTCGGGGTCCTTGTGACCTGGACATTTAGCCCATGGTGTGCAGGGGCGGGGGTGGCTCAGTCGGTAGCGCGCCAGGCTCGTAATCTGTAGTTCCCAGGTTCGAGTCCCAGCTGGGTCAGCGTTGAGATTTATCGCCGCAAAATTCCCCGCCCTGCCCACGGTCAGTAGGGGACACCGATGGGCTTGGAAAGGCCGCCGTCCGTCGGATGGGACGTTAAGCCGTGGCCCGTGTGCGGGAGAGCCATACCCTGTGCACGTTAAAGAACACGCTGGATGGCCTTGACGGGAGGCTACCATCTGTCTCCCAACAGCTGTTCCAGTGGGTCCCCTCCCCCAACCTTCTCTGAGCCTTCGGGATCCATGTGACCTGGACATTTAGCCCATGGTGTGCAAAAAGTGCCGCTCAGAGGTAAAACAATCAACCAACCTTTCAACTGATCTTCAGCTTGCCAGCTGATAGATGAGTTTCTTCGTTTTCGAAGATAGCGCGAGTTTAAAGAAAGCAAATATTCGCTTTTCTGTACATCTCTTCGTCTGTTTATTTAGCCATCTCTCTCTCTGCGGAGTGGATGGCCTTCCTCCCTGCCAGAGTCCCAGTTTATTAAGCAGCGCAAATGCCGCGGCAGTCGTCTGCTTCCTGGAATCCGTCATCGTCAGTTGGAGTCGAGATGGAAATGACGTCCCTTGTTGATTCAAGCGACGCGAATGTTTACCTTTGGGGCGTCTGCGTAGCTCGGAAAATGTCCATCGACCAAAACGAATCCCCGGGAATCTAGAAAATGCTCCCATGTTGTCTGATATAGGATCTCGGTCGTGATTTTCTCCGCTTGATTCTTCATGAAACGAATTCAAGTTCTGAAATGGTTTATGCAGTTCAGCACCGACAGCATTTGGAAATGGCAGTTAAGCACCGAGAGCGAATAAAAACAGATTTGGATATTACTTTAGGTATTTTACGACGGAGTCTAAATGGTTAATCAGAGTTGTCATTCTGCGCGATGGGACAGGGGTGGCTCAGTCGGTAGCGCGCCAGGCTCGTAATCTGTAGTTCCCAGGTTCGAGTCCCAGCTGGGTCAGCATTGAGATTTATCTCCGCAAAATTCCCCGCCCTGCCCACGTTCAGTAGAAGACACCGATGGGCTTGGAAAGGCCGCCGTCCGTCGGACGGGACGTTAAGCCGTGGTCCCGTGTGCGGGAGAGCCATACCTTGTGCACGTTAAAGAACACGCTGGATGGCCTTGACGGGAGGCTACCATCTGTCTCCCAACAGATCTCCGGCGGGTCCCCTTCCATCAATCATCTCTGAGCCTTCGGAGTTCTTGTGACCTGGCCATTTAGCCCAGGTGTGCAAAAAAATGCCGCTCAGAGGTATAACAACCCAACCTTACGAAATATAATAATTAACAATTCGCGAAAGAATTGATTTTATTTTTAAACGCTGTGATCTGGGGGGTCTAAATAGTTAATTGTCCCAGAGCGAGCACCCTGTCACCTGTCATCACACTGAGAAGTCTGCCCGTGATGGCCGGCGGGATCCAGAGGGGTGGGGAGGGGGGGTGGGGAGGGGGGTGGGTCCCTTCCCTTTCCGAAGTTCTAGGAACCGGAATGCAGGCGACCAAAATATTAGGCATGTAGATATTACCAGTATTTTTTAAGAAATTTGTTAAACATTCTAGCTCGATCTTGCCCTTCCTCTCCATTATTTTTTTAGATCCAGGTTCGACCTAGATCATGGACGATAGCAAGGAGAGGTATTAGACCTTTGAAAAGTGTTACTAAATAGGTGAAAAGACTACAGTCGCTCAAAAAAGTATCCGAACACTATGGTTGATTACCGAATTCATACAAAAATATCTGGCAACGATTTTTTAGAAATCAGTGATCTGACAACCTTCGTGTCACGTGACATGATTTTTTTAGAGATTAATGATCTGGCAACCTTCGTGTCACGTGATTACAGAATTCAGAAAAATATCTGGAGCGTGTACAGCAACTGTGAACGGTAACTGCACACGCTCATATTTCCGTGAGTGATACCACACGATCTAGTATCAAAATAATATGACCACCTACAGTCGCTCAAAAAAATATCCGAACACTGCGGTTGATTGCAGAATTCAGGAAAAATATCTGGCAACGATTTTTTTTAGAAATTAGTGATCTGGCAACCTTCGTGTCACGTGACATTATGATGATGAATATTATTATAATGATCTGACACGTGACACGAAGGTTGCCAGATCACTAATTTCTAAAAAAAAATCTTTGGCAGATATATTTAATGAATTCTGTAATCAACCATAGCGTTCGGATACTTTTTTGAGCGACTGTACATTAAAAAAAAACTGACACCAAGAATGTTGTCAAAAATCAAAGAAAAACGATAATATCACAGAATTGTTAGAACAATGCTTAGTTACCCACACGTTCAGGGGCGGATTTACCAATAACGGATTTATTAATAATAATACCCACAAATTTCTAAAACGCCCCCGTTGGGAACCACTGATTTAGGATCACGGCTTAATTTGTTATTTGCGTAAAAGTTTTCAATGTACAGTAATCGATGACGATTAATTATTAGTTCGTTTTCAAAAGAAACGAGCTAACGTTTTTATTTTATCGCCTGTCCGCCTGCAGAGGTTCAACTTTTATGTTTTTATGAATAAATGAAAAATTCTCTTTGGGTTGGTGTTGATGAAATATTACAATGCGCATTTTCGGTAGTTCCCAGGTTCGAGTCCCAACTGGATCAGCGTTGAGATTTATCTCCGCAAAATTCCCCGCCCTGCCCACGGTCAGTAGAGGACACCGTTGGGCTCGGAAAGGCCGCCGTCCGTCGGATGGGACGTTAAGCCGTGGCCTCGTGTGCGGGAGAGAGCCATACCCTGTGCACGTTGAAGAATACGCTGGATGGCCTTGACGGGAGGCTACCATCTGTCTCCCAACAGCTGTTCCAGTGGGTCCCATGGTGTGCAAAAAAGTGCCGCTCAGAGGTAAAACAACCCAAATGCGGAAATGCGCATTTTCGGAATCCCCTAATCGCTAAGGTTGGAAAAAGTTGAAAAATCCCAAAATTCGAACTATTTATCTATTTATGTTAAAAGCTTGAAATTTTGGCAGCAAAGTTTGATGGTGAAGAGATTTACTTTGGCGTCTATGATTTGCGCCTTACCCTCTGGGTGGGTGAGAAAAGTTAACTTTGTTGTTTTAAGAGTTAAATGAAAAAAAAAATGTGTTATGGATTCTTGTAAAATATTAGTGTTTGCATTTTCCCAATAATCTATTCCTTCGAATTCCCACTGTTAGTGGGGCGGGGGTGGCTCAGTCGGTAGCGCGCCAGGCTCGTAATCTGTAGTTCCCAGGTTCGAGTCCCAGCTGGGTCAGCGTTGAGATTTATCTCCGCAAAATTTCCCCGCCCTGCCCACGGTCAGTAGGGTACACCGATGGGCTTGGAAAGGCCGCCGTCCGTCGGATGGGACGTTAAGCCGAGGCCCCGTGTGCGGGAGAGCACATACCCTGTGCACGTTAAAGAACACACTGGATGGCCTTGACAGGAGGCTACCATCTGTCTCCCAACAGCTGTTCCAGTGGGTCCCCTCCCACAACCTTCTCTGAGCCTTCGGGGTCCATGTGACCTGGCCATTTAGCCCATTGTGTGCAAAAAAGTGCCGCTCAGAGGTAAAACAACCCATACAACACAACCCAAATTCTGCGCGGGGTTTATGGCTGAGAAAAAAAATTGACTGATGGTTAATCTGAATTATATTTCTTTAACGCAAAAAGTTCTTGTAAATCTGGTGTTGACAATCGGAACGGTACTTGTGGCTGGTAAAAACTATGACTTGTGAATCTGGATGGCACCATTTCGACTACAAAAACGAATATGTGATCCATGATTCTGATTCTGAACAACACTTTTTGATTCGAAATGACCTGCGAATCCGAACGGCACTTTCTGAACACAAAAGGGCTGACGAATCTAAACAGCACTTTCTAATTGCAAAAGTCAATGATTTATGAATCTGAACGTATTGGATTGGATTGTTTTACCTCTGAGAGGCACTTTTTTGCACACCATGGGCTAAATGGCCAGGCCACAAGGACCCCGAAGGCTCAGAGAAGGTTGGAGGAGGGGACCCACTGGAACAGCTGTTGGGAGACAGATGGTATCCTCCCGTCAAGGCCATCCAGCGTGTTCTTTAACGTGCACAGAGTATGGCTCTCCCGCACACGGGGCCACGGCTTAACGTCCCATCCGACGGACGGCGGCCTTTCCAAGCCCATCGGTGTCCCCTACTGACCGTGGGCAGGGCGGGGAATTTTGCGGAGATAAATCTCAACGTTGACCCAGCTGGGACTTCCACGTATTTTTTAATGCAAAAGGCAAAGACTTGCGCGGGGCGGGGTTGGCTCAGTCGGTAGCGCGCCAGGCTCGTAATCTGTAGTTCCCAGGTTCGAGTCCCAGCTAGGTCAGCGTTGAGATTTATCTCCGCAAAATTCCCCGCCCTGCCCACGGTCAGTAGGGGACACCGATGGGCTTGGAAAGGCCGCCGTCCGTCGGATTGGACGTTAAGCCGTGGCCCCGTGTGCAGGAGAGCCATACCCTGTGCACGTTAAAGAACACGCTGGATGGCCTTGACGGGAGGCTACCATCTGTCTCCCAACAGCTGTTCCAGTGGGTCCCCTCCCCCAACCTTCTCTGAGCCTTCGGGGTCCATGTGACCTGGCCATTTAGCCCATGGTGTGCAAAAGAAGTGCCGCTCAGAGGTAAAACAACCCAACCCAAAGACTTGCGAATCCGAATGGCACTTTTTGACTACCAAAGACAATGACTTGTGAATCTGAACAGCACGTTTTCATCTACAAAGAGTAAATAAAAAAACATTCAAGCAGTCGCTTGCCACAAAAGATCTCATAGAGGCCTATCAGTTTAATACACCGCAGATAAGATCTGCGAGGAAGGCGAGAGCTCAGCAGTAAAACAAACAGCTAGTTGTAAATCAGAAAGACATTTTTTTTTTCTTTTATTGATATGAATCTTGTGATCTCTGAATGACATTTTTTTTCGCTACAAAATATTTGGAAATATGAAACATTTTATTTTGGCTACGAATCTTATATTCTCTGTAATTGTGAATCTGAAGAGTGCTTTTTTTTTCGGTTGCAATTGGCAACTAGACAAAGCGTCGTTTCTAACTTTATTCAGATATACAACGCGAGAAGAAAACCTGGCATAACAACTAGCTAGATTTTAGGATGCTTTTCACACCGCAAAATAATCCGATTTATAATTACTCTTATTACGATCTGAATGGGAGGATTTATAATCACTCTTACATCCCATGATGCTGTATTCTATAATGAACATCGTGTATCGAACCCTCGATCCTTTGGTCGAAAACCAAAGCCTCTTTGCCAGATCAAAAAATTTCTTTTACCTTCCACATCTTTTGAAATGTGACTTTAACTTGTTGACAAAAATATCCAAAATTTTGTGAATCATTTTCAGTATATCATTTCCGGTTTTTATAACCCGTTTAAACCTTCTCTTTTCCTTCAAAAATAAAAGAGATTCATAAAAAAAAACACTGACCTGTCGTTTAAGCTTTTTTTTGTATTACTATCTTCGACAGCATAGTGGAAAGATAAAGTGCACGAAACGGGCCACCCTCCGCTCACCTGTGTTCCCCAGCTGTTCCACACTCCCCCGCTGTTCAGCTAACTTTTCCCTCCTCCTCTTCCCCTTGCCACCCCTCTCCCACTCCCGACGTCTACCATCTGCTCCTCCTCCGTGTATCGTGTCACAGCTGGCAACACGGCTGGACGTCTCAGGATGATTCTTTCTCCCACCTCAGTTGGGGGACTCTGAAAGTTCTTTCGTTCAAGGATCCATTCTTCTTCATTCTCAGAAATCATTTCTCTAAATATCGGTTAGCCGTCCCGTGGCCGAGTGGTTAGCGCGCTTGGCTACTGATCTAAGGGACCTGGGTTCGAACCCCGGACAAGGCATAGACGTTTGTGTCTTTTTTCTGCTGAGGTCCTGCCATCCTCTCAGACCTTCTAACTGTGGCATATAAACTGATAGGTTCCTGTCAGACCTCTGTGGCAAGCAGCTGCTTGAGGGGTATTTATTTATTATATTTATGGTTGATTACAGAATTCAGAAAAAACATCTGGGGCGTGTACAGCAACTGTACACGCTCCAGGTGCCGTTCACAGCAAACTGGAGCGTGTGCAGTTACTGCACACGCTCCAGTTTGCTGTGAACGGTAACTGCACACGCTCAATATTTCCGTGAATGAGCCCACACGATCCAGGTTTAGAAATTAGCGATCTGGCAACCTTCGTGTCAAAAAAAAGTATCCGAACACTATGGACGAGTGGTTAGCGCGCTTGGCTACTGATCTAAGGGACCTGGGTTCGAACCCCGGACAAGGCATAGACGTTTGTGTTGTTTTTCTGCTGAGGTCCTGCCATCCTCTCAGACCTTCTACTGTGGCATATAAACTGACAGGTTCCTGTCAGACCTCTGTGGCAAGCAGCTGCTTGAGGGGGTATTTTTACTCAAAGCATTAATCCTCAAAGCATTGAGCCTTTTCTTCAGGCTCCTGAGACCATCGCAAACCCCCCCCCCCCCCCCCCCCCCTCCATTCTTCACGTCATTTCCGAAGATACCGCCAATTCACCTCGTTGTGATAACTTTCAGTTTTGCTTTGAATATTAACAGACCGCTACTAACAAAACAGTTTTTTTTCTTTTTCCAGCCAGAACAATTATTAATCATCTTTAATTTCAAGCGCTGTGACGTAACACCGATCTCATTTAAATCTTTTTTTTTTTATCATCCTGCTCGTGCCACGGTTACGAATTGTGCAATTGCCCTAAAACCAGGAATTGTCAAACATTATCTCTGGCGAATATAGAATGCTCGTATAATGAATATAGAATGCTCGTTTTCAATGAGAACGAAGTTTTTACTAACAGTGGGAATTCGAAGGAATAGATTATTGGGAAAAGGCAAACACTAATACTTTACAAGAATCCATAACACATTTTTTTTTTTCATTTAACTCTTAAAACAACAAAGTTAACTTTTCTCACCCACCCAGAGGGTAAGGCGCAAATCATAGACGTCAAAGTAAATCTCTTCACCATCAAACTTTGCTGCCAAAATTTCAAGCTTTTAACATAAATAGATAAATAGTTCGAATTTTGGGATTTTTCAACTTTTTCCAACCTTAGCGATTAGGTTGGGTTGGGTTGTTTTACCTCTAAGCGCCACTTTTTTGCACACCATGGGCTAAATGGCCAGGTCACATGGACCCCGAAGGCTCAGAGAAGGTTGGGGGAGGGGACCCACTGGAACAGCTGTTGGGAGACAGATGGTAGTTTCCCGTCAAGGCCATCCAGCGTGTTCTTTAACGTGCACAGGGTATGGCTCTCCCGCACACGGGGCCACGGCTTAACGTCCCATCCGACGGACGGCGGCCTTTCCAAGCACATCGGTGTCCCCTACTGACCGTGGGCAGGGCGGAGAATTTTGCGGAGATAAATCTCAACGCTGACCCAGCTGGGACTCGAACCTGGGAACTACAGATTACGAGCCTGGCGCGCTACCGACTGAGCCGCCCCCAGCCAGAGAGGGAACGTTAAAGAACACTCTGGATTTACCTCTGAGCGGCACTTTTTTGCACACCATGGGCTAAATGGCCAGGTCACATGGACCCCGAAGGCTCAGAGAAGGTTGGGGGAGGGGACCCACTGGAACCAGACTGGGAGTCAGATGGTAGCCTCCCGTCAAGGCCATCCAGTGTGTTTTTTAACGTGCACAGGGTATGGCTCTCCCGCACACGGGACCACGGCTTAACATCCCATCCAACGGGCGGGGGCCTTTCCAAGCCCATCGGTGTCCCCTACTGACCGTGGGCAGGGCGGGGAATTTTGCGGAGATAAATCTCAACGCTGACCCAGCTGGGACTCGAACCTGGGAACTACAGATTACGAGCCTGGCGCGCTACCGACTGAGCCACCCCCGCCCCTTAGCGATTAGGAGATTCCGAAAATGCGCATTTGGGTTGTTTTACCTCTGAGCGGCACTTTTTTACACACCATGGGCTAAATGGCCAGGTCACATGCACCCCGAAGGCTCAGGGGGCAGGGGTGGCTAAGTCGGTAGCGCGCCAGGCTCGTAATCTGTAGTTCCAAGGTTCGAGTCCCAGCTGGGTCAGCGTTGAGATTTATCTCCGCAAAATTCCCCGCCCTGCCCACGGTCAGTAGGGGACACCGATTTACTTGGAAAGGCTGCCGTCCGTCGGATGGGACGTTAAGCCGTGGCTCCGTGTGCGGGAGAGCCATACCCTGTGCACGTTAAAGAACACGCTGGATGGCCTTGACGGGAGGCTACCATCTGTCTCCCAACAGCTGTTCCAGTGGGTCCCCTCCTACAACCTTCACTGAGTCTTCGAGGTCCATGTGACCTGGCCATTTAGCCCATGGTGTGCAAAAAAGTGCCGCTCAGAGGTAAAACAACCCATCCCAACCCTGAAGGCTCAGAGAAGGTTGGGGGAGGGAACCCACTGGAACAGCTGTTGGGAAAAATTCTCTACAGATGGTAGCCTCCCGTCAAGGCCATCCAGCGTATTCTTCAACGTGCACAGGGTATGGCTCTCTCCCTCACACGAGGCCACGGCTTAACGTCCCATCCGAAGGACAGCGGCTTCCCGAGCCCAACGGTGTCCCCTACTGACCGTGGGCAGGGCGGAGAATTTTGCGGAGATAAATCTCAACGCTGATCCATTTGGGACTCGAACCTGGGAACTACCGAAAATGCGCATTGTAATATTTCATCAACACCGACCCAAAGAGAATTTTTCATTTATTCATAAAAACATAAAAGTTGAACCTCTGCAAGCGGACAGGCGATAAAATAAAAACGTTAGCTCGTTTCTTTTGAAAACGAACTAATAATTAATAGCCATCGATTACTGTACATTGAAAACTTTTAAGCAAATAACAAATTAAGCCGTGATCCTAAATCAGTGGTTCCCAACGGGGGCGTTTTAGAAATTTGTGGGTATTATTATTAATAAATGAGTTATCGGTAAATCCGCCCCTGAACTTGTGGATAACTAAGCATTGTTCTAACAATTCTGTGATATTATCGTTTTTCTTTGATTTTTGACAACATTCTTGGTGTCAGTTTTTTTTTAATGTACAGTCGCTCAAAAAAGTATCCGAACGCTATGGTTGATTACAGAATTCATAAAATATATCTGGCAACGTTTTTTTTTTAGAAATTAGTGATCTGGCAACCTTCGTGTCACGTGTCAGATCATTATAATAATATTCATCATCATAATGTCACGTGACACGAAGGTTGCCAGATCACTAATTTCTAAAAAAAATCGTTGCGAGATATTTTTCCTGAATTCTGCAATCAACCGCAGTGTTCGGATATTTTTTTGAGCGACTGTAGGTGGTCATATTATTTTGATACTAGATCGTGTGGTATCACTCACGGAAATATGAGCGTGTGCAGTTACCGTTCACAGTTGCTGTACACGCTCCAGATATTTTTCTGAATTCTGTAATCACGTGACACGAAGGTTGCCAGATCATTAATCTCTAAAAAAATCATGTCACGTGACACGAAGGTTGTCAGATCACTGATTTCTAAAAAAATCGTTGCCAGATATTTTTTCTGAATTCTGTAATCAACCATAGTGTTCGGAATACTTTTTTGAGCGACTGTAGTCTTTTCACCTATTTAGTAACACTTTTCAAAGGTCTAATACCTCTCCTTGCTATCGTCCATGATCTAGGTCGAACCTGGATCTAAAAAAATAATGGAGAGGAAGGGCAAGATCGAGCTATTAACAAATTTCTTGAAAAATACTGGTAATATCTACATGCCTAATATTTTGGTCGTCTGCGTTCCGGTTCCTAGAACTTCGGAAAGGGAAGGGACCCACCCCCCTCCCCTCCCCACCCCCTCCCCTCCCCCCACCCCTCTGGATCCCGCCGGCAATCACAGGCATACTTCTCAGTGTGCTGACAGGTGACAGGGTGCTCACTATGGGACAAATTAACTATTTAGACCCCCCAGATCACAGCATTTAAAAATAAAATCAATTCTTTCGCGAATTGTTAATTATTATATTTCATAAGGTTGGGTTGTTTTACCTCTGAGCGGCATTTTTTTGCACACCTGGGCTAAATGGCCAGGTCACAAGAACTCCGAAGGCTCAGAGATGATTGATGGAAGGGGACCCGCCGGAGATCTGTTGGGAGACAGATGGTAGCCTCCCGTCAATGTTATCCAGCGTATTTTTTATCGTGCACAGGGTATGGCTCTCCCGCACATGGGGCCAAGGCTTAACATCCCATCCGACGGACGGCGGCCTTTCCAAGCCCGTCGGTGTCCCCTACTGACCGTGGGCAGGGCGGGGAAATTTTGCGGAGATAAATCTCAACGCTGACCCAGCTGGGACTCGAACCTGGGAACTACAGACTACGAGCCTGGCGCGCTACCGACTGAGCCATCCCCGCCCCCTATTTCATAAGGTGGGCAGATTGAGTTAATCGGCAGTGCTATAGGATCAATAACCTATGTATTTAGGTTCAAATCGTCCCAGTTGTTTGCATTGAGATTTCGTCCCACAAATTACCGCTCTTTGAGAAAAGAGTCAAAGCATCGACTGCGCAGTCGCACCATTTGCCATTTACTCCATTTGCATTGTATACCTGAGCCAATGCGGCTGTGACCCCAGTGACAAACTTCAACGTCGGAATAAGCGAAATGTAAGCTATCAGCGAACCTCAATTAAGCGATGCAAGAGACAGCAAAAGATGGAGATCCTCCAATAGAGAAACCTCTTCATCACGGCCATAATGTTTTCATTCAATCTGCTCCATTTCCAATGTTTCGTGATTAAGCGCTCGACATGAACCCACTCAGGAACTCAAAAGGAAAATAAACCGTTTCTGCGAATCTATGAAATCACTTTTTCTCTTCCTCTTTCAGAATTAACTGAAATAGAACGCAGTTATATTTCGAAAACGGAGTTCAAATTGAGGTCAAAACTATGAATAAAGGAATTGGAAAATATTTATGTTTATCTGTCTACATTAGACATAATATATTTATCAAAGCACTGATTTCCATCTTCTTCATCAACTATTACTACAATCGCTACGTCATCATTGGCTTATGTATAGAATTGCATATCCGGAAGTGCCGGGGCGGGGGTGGCTCAGTCGGTAGCGCGCCAGACTCGTAATCTGTACTTCCCAGGTTCGAGTCCCAGCTGGGTCAGCATTGAGATTTAACTCCGCAAAAATTCCCCGCCCTGCCCACGGTCAGTAGGGGACACCGATGGGCTTGGAAAGGCCGCCGTCTGTCGGATGGGACGTTAAGCCTTGGCCCCGTGTGCGGGAGAGCCATACCTGTGGACGTTAAAGAACACGCTGGGTGGCCTTGACGGGAGGCTACCATCTGTCTCCCAACAGTTGTTCCAGTGGGTCCCCTCCCCCAACCTTCTCTGAGCCTGCGGGGTCCATGTGACCTGGCCATTTAGCCCATGGTGTGCAAAAAAGTGCCGCTCAGAGGTAAAACAACCCAACCCGGAAGTGCCTGACACTTCCGCAAGATGCATCCTCCGCAGTTTTTGGTCTGATCTACAATTATTTATAATTGTAGATTAGATCCAGAGAGGATTAAGTCTAATCCACAATTGCGGAAGTTGCATTCTCCACAGATTCTGCTCCATACTTACTGAATCCCATCCACAATTCCAAAACACACATGACCTCTCCACAACTTATGGTTTGATGCTTTCTGGATACGCTCCGCAATTCCAGAAGATTCATCCCCCCCCCCCCCAGTTCTTGACCTAACCCTTTATGGATGTGATCTACAGTTCCCGAAGATGCTCATTCTGTTTCTGATACGACCTTATCTGTATCTGATCCACAGTACCAACAGATGTATCCTCCATAGTTACTGGTCATATTCCTTTCTAAATCTGATCCACAATTCCAGAAGTGAATTCTCCATAATTTTTGATGCAACCCAACAATTGACGCATTTGTCAGTATTCTACATGTGTATATATACACAGTCGTATCAGAATAATATGACCACCTACCATAGTATATGTATGGTACAGTCGCTCAAAAAAGTATCAGAACGCTATGGTTGATTACAGAATTCAGGAAAAATATCTGGAGCGTGTACAGCAACTGTACACGCTCCAGTTACTGTTCACAGCAAACTGGAGCATGTGCAGTTACTGCACACGCTCCAGTTTGCTGTGAACGGTAACTGCACACGCTCAATATTTCCGTGAGTGAGCCCACACGATCTAGTATCAAAATAATATGACCACCTACAGTCGCTCAAAAAAGTATCCGAACACTACGGTTGATTACAGAATTCAGGAAAAATATCTGGCAACGTTCATCTCAACCTTCGTGAGGTTGCCAGATCACTAATTTCTAAAAAAATCGTTGCCAGATATTTTTCCTGAATTCTGTAATCAACCATAGCGTTCGAATACTTTTTTGAGCGACTGTAGGGGTCATATTTTTCTGATACGACTGTGTATATATAGGGCCACCAAATCGCTTAAATATTTCAAAGGACCACTTCGGGGCGGCATTATAGTTAAGAGAAGAAATTTTCCCATTCTCATTTCAAAAAAATAATGCCACGTGACTTTTTTTTTTTACATAAATGCTCGAAAGAGGGTTTTTATTTGAATTAAGAAAGGCACTCAATTAGTAAGATTCGATTTTCATTTTTGTCGAAAACAGAAACCCCTTCTCTGCTTTAAAACACTCAATCACTTTATCTGTCTCAATCACTGCAAGTGATTGAGGTATAAGGTGTGAATAAGTGTTAAAGATGTGATTGAGGTTTAAGGCGTGTTGAGTGTTAAGGATGTGATTGAGGTTTAAAGTGTGATTGAGTGTTAAAGATGTGATTGAGTGTTAAGGATGTGATTGAGGTTTAAGGTGTGATTGACTGGTAAAGATGTGATTGAGGTTTAAGGTGTGATTGAGTGTTAAGGATGTGATTGAGGTTTAAGGTGTGATTGAGTGTTAAGGATGTGATTGAGGTTTAAGGTGTGATTGAGTGTTCAGCTTAAGGATTTTAAAGTTGATTTTAAAGTAAAGAATATATAAGTTTGGGATAAAAAATGATTGAAAATGAAAATTGAACTTAACCCTTTTAACATACTCGGACACACCTCCCCAAAGTTTCATAAATAAATTCTGGGTGCTGCCTGAGCTTGGCCCACTATTTAGGTCTTTGAACCTCACTCCCCTTCATGAAATTTTTTGCCTAACCACCGTAGCGACCGACATCTTTTGTTCTCAGTCTGGCCCCTGAAAGCTCGTTTTCTCGCATGGCAGCCCCGAGAGGCAGAGAAGGAAGACGGAAGTGATGTGGACGAAGAGGGCGCCGCGAAGTCGTCTCTCTGCTCCAGCTGAACGCTTGAAGAAGAAGAAAGCATCCTTTGTCGGCTCGTCGCCACGAGGCTGCCTCGCATGGCGCTGAGTCTGGCCTCTCATTGGGCCCCCGGCCACGTGCCACCTGCACCACGTGACCCAGCAGCGTGTGGCACGGTCGCCGATCACCGAGGAGCAGGAGTGCCTCACAACGATTACAGGAGGCAAACACGGCACAGCTTCTGGATCTTGCTGTTCATCGTGTTTGTATCAGTGGGATCAGTTGCCAAAAAATAAATTTCCTTTAGATCCTGTTTGCGCTGGTATGTACCAAAGAAGGAGTTTTCTGTCAGGTTGTTAAATCTAGTCACTTGAGCTGACAAGAAGTTGCCTTTAAGAAGGAAAAGATCATTTTTGGGTGCATCGCTGGCCACACTGTTGTGGTCGGGCACGTTGTGTGTCTCACCTAACTTGAGTTCTCTGCACGTGTTATCTGTGCAGCGGCGTGGAGATGATGCAAAAAATGCACGCTTCATCCTTACGAGTGATAGTCCTAGGAGCACAAGAAGTGGGCAAGTCCGGTAAGTGGAAAGTTTTCGATAAACTAATCAATGAGATTTACGCAAATCAATCCATAGTACATCATTGATTTACTAAGCATTTAATCACTATTAAGCTGTTTAAGTGACAGGATCCCATCCGGCTCAAGACAGCTTTTCCTCTACACACATCGTCATGCAGTTACTTAAATAATTTAAAAGTTGTTTTGGGTTGGGTTGTTTTACCTCTGAGCTGCACTTTTTTGCACACCATGGGCTAAATGGCCAGGTCACATGAACCCCGAAGGCTCAGAGAAGGTTGGGGGAGGGGACCCACTGGAACAGCTGTTGGGAGACAGATGGTAGCCTCCCGTCAAGGCCATCCAGCGTGTTCTTTAACGTGCACAGGGTATGGCTCTCCCGCACACGGGGCCACAGCTTAACGTCCCATCCGATGGACGGCGGCCTTTCCAAGCCCATCGGTGTCCCCTACTGACCGTGGGCAGGGCGGGGAATTTTGCGGAGATAAATCTCAACGCTGACCCAGCTGGGACTTGAACCTGGGAACTACAGATTACGAGCCTGGCGCGCTACCGACTGAGCCCCCCCCCGCCCCCCTTTTTTAAAAGTGATTAAATGCTTAGTATATTAATGAAACAGTTTTCCTTCAGAAGATATGTTCGCCTGATGCATTATTTCACTTCAATACAGGTATTCTTAGAACACGTTGGAATATTTACACCTGTTTAAATACTTAAAGAATATTGTTGAAAACCGAAATTTAGATAGATTTAATTGAGATCTTTAAAGATACATTTTCTCTTAAAAGGTTTATTTTAGAAGTTATAGATTTTCGCGATTAACTTCCCAATGACAAACATGGGACAAAACTGGGGTCATAATTCAATAACGACTGACTGTATTTGAGAACTGAACTCGAAGTTACTTCACTGTTCTTGTTCGAATCCTGCAAAAATCAGTGTATCTTCGATTTCATTGCAGAGTGTAATAAATGACAACAATAAGAAATATCATTTTTAAGATTTGTGATTTTAATTTTTAATTTTTTTTTAATTTTTTTAATTTCCTGCGGGAAAGAGAAATTTGTAAACAAGACGGAAATGAGCTCGATCCTTTTGCCATTCTAGATGTTTACTCAGCATCGTAGCTATTACTCAGGTGGCTCGATTTATGCAGATGATTTTGAGGTGAGATGAATTAGTCATCAACCGAATTGAAGCAGCGTCTTGAAAAGATCAAGACTGCATCAGTGTCGTCAGGACATTCAATGCGAAGATATGTACCGGGATGGTGTACAGGCACCTTTCTCTCAAAGCAGTGTTGAGTTGACACACATCTGCTCAAATAAACTCTGTCACTACCAAGAGACGAATACGGACACTTTTTTATTTATAAAAATACATTGAGTTTGGTAATGTTGCCCACGGGCAGAACTTCACATTGCAGAATGAAATTATCGATAGCGTGGCTTCTGTAGTCACGGCGGGAAATTCAAACGAAAAATAAACACTAATTAGGTTTTGACCTGGAATGGCTGAATGCATCGGCAGTTGCTCTGAATAAATACGTTTAAAGTATTAAATGTCCCATTCTTTTTGGACTTCGATGGACTATGGCTGCTTGAGGATGTTGTTCTCGGTATAGTGGAAACACCTCTCTTTAATACGGGGTGGGGAGTGGGTCCCGAAGGACCCACTCCCCATGGGGAAAGCACGTGCTCCGTCTCACGACACTACACGTGCTTGGCAAAAGAGAAGCCTAGAAGTAGAAGATGAAGTTTGTCTCAGAGGAGACCAGTAGGGACTTGGAGTATGGGTGGTGTTAAAGGGGGTGCTGAGTGCAGCCCGGAGAGGTATAATGGAAACAGTAATGTTGAATAGGATGGAACAAATTATAAGTTAGGTTGTTTTGAATCTGGGGGCGCTTTTTTGGACACAATGGGCTAAATGGCCAGGTCATAAGGACCCCAAGGGCTCAGAAAATTTTGAGGTGGAGGACCCACTGGACAGCTGTTGGGAGACAAATGGTAGCCTCCCGTCAAGGCTATCCAGTGTGTTCTTTGACGTGAACAAGGTAGAGCTCTCCTTTCACACAGGACCATGGCTTTTCCCTTTGGTTTACCGGATATAAATCTCAACGCTGGCCCAGGTGGAACTCGAACCTGGGAACTATAGATTACGAAAGTAGCGGCTACCGACTTAATCAACCTCCGCTTCGCTTAGAAGAAGATTATTTCTCCTTTCTGGTGATCAAAAAACGAAACACCAAGAATTGATAGTAAGTCGTTCAAGTGTTCTGTCATCATCATAAATAAGCTAGCAAGTATGCATGTGTAACGGAATATATTACGATATTTAAAATGCACGTATAAATAAATAATAAAATACTTCTAAAAACTACTGAAGAAAAAAGCGAATCTCCAAACTTTTCTTTAATATTTTTGTGCCTCTTCAACTGATCAGTTGTTGCATCCCACCCTTGTCAGTGCAAAGTCACCTTTCAGCATCCGGGACTGACGGAAGTGGGCCAATTCTTCCTTCCAACCACCAAGCCGAGGCACAACTGGAAAATATTGCTCTGTCTGTTTAGTTTCTTTTTTTTATACCACTAACTGTTTACACCCTCCTTCTCCCCCCTCCCCCTCCTAACCTTCACCGTGACGTAAGATGAGCTGGAAGGAGCAATTTTTTTTTCTCTCTTCCTACTGCAGCCTCCATCGTCCCTAAATGATGCTTCCATATTTTTGAAAATTCCTCCTCCGGATCAACATGTTCCATCGCATCCAAATATAACCATTTCGCGAAAACATCTCCAACAGCAATCACCATATTTCAGCTTTCATTTGACCGTGAGTTACAGAATATTTTGTCCACCCCCTTTTCCCCTACATACCCCCCCCCCCCCCCCCCCCCACACACACACACTCGTTAATTTGCCATCTCGTCCGTTCAGCTTCCTATCGCGCGCATAGCTGGTCTTGTTTTTCTGCGCGGGAGGTCGGTGTCGTCATCTGGGCCCTTTGCCAGCCTCCGAGATGCGGGAGAGCGAGATGTCTGAGTGATGGCAAGAGGAGGATGAGATGAGGATGGGGAGAAGGATCGCCGGCGCCGGAGGGGCGGGGATCTCTTCTGGCTCGCACATGGTGATGAAGGTTCTTCCCTGACTGTGTTGCTACGTCCTCTTGCAGCCTCTTTCACATTTTTTTGTCTTTCATTTTCACTTTTCATTACCAATGAAAAATATTCTTCGAAGCTCGAGCAAAGTACCTCAGGATTTCTTTTCCCTTATTCTCCACTCTGATGTACAGTCGCTCAAAAAAGTATCCGAACACTACGGTTGATTACAGAATTCAGAAAAAATATCTGACAACGATTTTTTTTAGAAATTCTGGCAGCCTTCGTGTCACGTGACACGTGGGTTACCAGATCACTAATTTCTAAAAAAATCGTTGCCAGATATTTTTTCGAATTCTGTAATCAACCATAGCGTTCGGATACTTTTTTGAGCGACTGTAGGTGGTCATATTATTTTGATGCTAGATCGTGTGGGCTCACTCACGGAAATGTTGAGCGTGTGCAGTTACCGTTCACAGCAAACTGGAGCGTGTGAAGTAACTGCACACGCTCCAGTTTGCTGTGAACGGTAACTGGAGCGTGTACAGTTGCTGTACACGCTCCAGATATTTTTCTGAATTCTGTAATCACGTGACACGAAGGTTGCCAGATCACTAATTTCTAAAAAAAATCGATACCAGATATTTTTTCTGAATTCTGTAATCACGTGACACGAAGGTTGCCAGATCACTAATTTCTAAAAAAAAATCGTTGCCAGATATTTTTTCTGAATTCTGTAATCAACCATAGTGTTCGGATACTTTTTTGAGCGACTGTACCAGAAGTCATAAAAAAATCATGCCACGCACTTCCTTCGTTTCTTGCCGTTTCCGCTTTGCTGATGACCCTGTCGGTATTGTGCCAAATCGTAACCCGAGATTCCCAGGTTTTAACCCTAATAGTCAGCGGAGAGTTTTTTTTCCGTTGATCATCGTTTCGTGTTGTGTTTACCTCCGGGTGGCATTTTGTTTTGTGCACAAAAGACTAAATGGTTAGGTGACGAACATCTGTTAAAGAGATAGACAGCAACCTTACTGTCAAAGCGTGTTCTCTGATGTGCAAAGGGTATTTTACAAACAGGAGTGCAGCATAATGGCCCCATGGCCTTGGACCATGGCTTTTTCAAGCACATCGGATCCCCCCTTTCTCACCTTAGTGAAGGGGGCGGGGGTGGCTCAGTCGGTAGCGCGCCAGGCTCGTAATCTGTAGTTCCCAGGTTCGAGTCCCAGCTGGGTCAGCGTTGAGATTTATCTCCACAAAATTCCCCGCCCTGCCCACGGTCAGTAGGGAACACCGAAGGGCTTGGAAAGGCCGCCGTCCGTCGGATGGGACGTTAAGCCGTGGCCCCGTGTGTGGGAGAGCCATACCCTGCGCACGTTAAAGAACACGCTGGATGGCCTTGACGGGAGGCTACCATCTGTCTCCCAACAGCTGTTCCAGTGGGTCCCCTCTCCCAACCTTCTCTGAGCCTTCGGGGTCCATGTGACCTGGCCATTTAGCCCATGGTGTGCAAAAAAGTGCCGCTCAGAGGTAAAACAACCCAACCCAACCCACCTTAGTGAAGAAAACCGCAGGTCAGGTTAATTTACCTCTGAACAGAACTTTTGTGCATAGAATGGGCTAAATGAACAGGCCGCATGGACTCCAAGCTAATTTTTTAGCTGAAGGAGACCATTACACAGCTGTTAAGAGAAAGATTTGTAGGCTCTGGGTTTTTTTACCTCTGAGCGGTACGTTTTTGCACACAATGGGCTAATGGCCAGGTCCCAAGGACTTCGAAGGTTCAGAGAAGGTTGAGGAAGGGGATCCACTGGAACAGCTGTTGGGAGACAGATGGTAGCCTCACGTCAAGGTTCGGTTGTTTTACCTCTGAGCGGCACTTTTTTGCATACTATGGGCTAAATGGCCAGGTCACAAGGACCCCGAAGGCTCAGAGAAGGTTAGGGGACCCACTGGGACAGCTGTTGGGAGGCAGATGGTAGCCTCCCGTCAAGGCTATCCAGCGTGTTCTTTAACGTGCAAAGGGTATGGCTCTCCTTCACACGGGGCCACGGTTTAACGTCCAATCCGACGAACTTTTCAAGTATAAATCTCAATGCCGGCCCAGGTGTAACTCGAACCTACAGATCACGAGCTTGGCCCGCTAACGACTGAGCCAACTCCGTAATAACCGGAAAGGAGGTTACGACAGCAAAAAAGAAAGAGTAAAAAGTTGTTGTTGTGAGTTTTCTTAGTGTTTAAAATTTCTGTTTTCATATAAAAAATGAATGAATTGAGAGAATGGAAAGAGACTGATGTATCATTGTACCTATCAATATGGGTATACGTCTAAGAATGTACATGTACAGTCACTCAAAAAAGTATCCCAACACTATGGTTGATTACAGAATTCAGAAAAATATCTGGCAACGATTTTTTTTAGAAATTAGTGATCTGGCAACCTTCGTGTCACGTGATTACAGAATTCAGGAAAAATATCTGGAGCGTGTACAGCAACTGTACACGCTCCAGTTACCGTTCACAGCAAACTGGAGCGTGTACAGCAACTGTACACGCTCCAGTTTGCTGTGAACGGTAACTGCACACGCTCAATATTTCCGTGAGTGAGCCCACACGATCTAGTATCAAAATAATATGACCACTTACAGTCGCTCAAAAAAGTATCCGAACACTATGGTTGATTACTCAAAAAAGTATCCGAACACTATGGTTGATTATGGTTGCCAGAAAAAATATCTGGCAACGATTTTTTTCAGAAATTAGTGATTTGGAAACCTTCGTATTTGTACTGTATTTGTGTTGTTGATTATTATTGTTGTTGTTAAAGTTTTTGTATATTCAGTTGTTCAATAAAGTTGTCCGCATCTATCCATCACTTCCACTGAAGAGTGAAGCCGGAACTGTATTCTGATCCATTCCAATTGCTGATCCATCCCAGAGTCTTCACCCTTCCGAGATATTTTTTTTTCCGTCTGAATCATCTCTTCCATTTTGTAGAGTTACCTACTCATGCGCAATCCGCCTCAAAATGAAAACATACATCTGAGTGACGTCATTGGATACACGTGACAGTGAAAGTTGTTGACATGCAGAACCGGATATCCTATCAGGCAACACCTGTCTCAGAAAATTAAAATGAAATCCGGAAGTAAACTCATCGTTTAAAAAGAAAGACAGGCACGAAAAATTTCGATTCTTAGAAACCCCCCACCCGCTTTTCTAAAAGTAATTCCTCCCTCCCCCCGATTTCTATTCACAGTTTCATCTCCACCCAGGGTCTTCGCTCTCCATCTTCAAAATCTCTTCACTCCTCATCCGTTTCATTTCGTTCGGCACGCGGAAGTAGCTGCCCGATGTGTCCGAGCCAAACCCTCCTTTCTTCCGGAGGTCTTCTCTTGTTGTTTGCTGGAGAGGAATTTTTGTTGCCAGGTCTCCAGCACTCGTCGCTGCAACCGAACCCTTCACTGCCAAGTTCATTTTCGTGATGTGTGCGAGCTGCCACTGCCTGTCGAAGAAGTCGTGAGATGAGGGGGGGGAGGCGGTGAGGGAGGGAGAGAGGTTGAAAGAAAGGCTTGTGGCACTTGTAACGTGATCCTTGTTGGGCTCTGGGAAGAGTTGTGGAGGAATTAAACAGCGAGTAGACCTGGAATATGTTGAGATTAAAAAAAAAAAGTTTAATGGCCGACGTCTCGCCTTGCTTGCCATATGTCCCATGCATATTAAGTACTGGATGTTTGAAGGTATGCGAGTCATTCAAAGCGACTGAAGAGTCCTTTAATCATTCCATCTGGATGCTAACATGGCAAAGCACTTGAAAAGTTTATATTTAGGATTGGAAATGTTTCCTGTTCTTAAAAGATACTTAAGTCATCGACTGCTCTTCGGATGCCTTTCAAGGGAGAGGCTGGTGGGATTTTAATTCAATGTGCGAAAGACCTGGTTAAAGTTGGATAATGATGTCACTGTTTCTGATTGTTGACGGTTTAAAATACTTATTTAATGGCTGGACAGATGAGGAAAGGCTAATACTTGATGTTAAAAAAAGGGAACTTCCGTGTACATAAATAACATGAATTAATTATTAGAAAATGCAATTTTTAGAAAAGATGGATCAAATCAAAATCAATTCAATTAATTATTGAAAGTAAAGATTTATTGTGAACTAAGAAATATCGATTGAGGAGATGTTTTAACTGAGCTGCACTTTTGTGTCCTCAGTGGAATAATTGTTCCTGTCACTAGGACCCCAAGGATCCTACTCCTCGAACCTCGATTGGGTTGTTTTACCTCTGAGCGGCACTTATTTGCACACCATGGGCTAAATGGCCAGGTCACAAGGACCCCGAAGGCTCAGAGAAGGTTGGGGGAGGGGACCACTGGAACAGCTGTTGGGAGACAGATGGTAGCCTCCCGTCAAGGCCATCCAGCGTGTTCTTTAACGTGCACAGGGTATGGCTCTCCCACACACGGGCCACGGCTTAACGTCCCATCCGACGGACGGCAGCCTTTCCAAGCCCATCGGTATCCCCCTACTGACCGTGGGCAGGGCAGGGAGTTTTGCGGAGATAAATCTCAACGCTGACCCAGCTGGACCTCGAACCTGGGAACTACAGATTACGAGCCTGGCGCGCTACCGACTGAGTCACCCCCGCCCCTATTTCATAAGGTGGGCAGATTGAGTTAATCGGCAGTACTCAATCTGGAACAGCTGTTGGGAGACAGATGGGAGCCTCCCGTGAAAGCCATCCAGTGTATTCTTTCACGTGCACAGAGTATGGCTCTCCGAACACGGACCATGGCTTAACGTCCCATCCGTTGGACGGCGGTATTTCCAAGCCCATCGGTGTCCCCTACTGACCGTGGGCAAGGCGGGGAGTTTTTCGGAGATAAATCTCAAAGCTGACCCAGCTGGGAGTCGAACCTGGGAAATGCAGATTACGAGCCTGGCGCGTTACCGACTGAGCCACCCCCGCCACGCACAATGATCCAAATGACCAGGTCACAAGGACTCCAAGGTTCAGAGAAGGTTGGGGAGCCTCGCGTTAAAGGTTCTCCTGTACACGGAGCGAGGCTTAACGTCCTATCAGACGGACGGAAGCCTTTCCAAACCAATCGCTGACCCCTTTCTCATCGAGGGAAGAGTGAGGGTGTTGCGGAGATAAATATCAAAGCAGTCGCAGTTGGGGGTCGAGCGTGGGGACGTTAGATAACCAGCGAGTCATTCGATATTTAGATTTTTCGCTGATTATTCGATCTGAATATCTTTTTTTCGAGAATAATAATCCTCTTCCAGCCCGTTTCAGAAATAACCCTGCCCTCTATTCAGGCGCTGACTGGCAACCATACTAGAGTCCCTAGACCTCAGTGTCGCTGGCCCCTGCCTGACACCTCATAGGAGTGGGCGGGGGTGGCTCAGTCAGTAGCTCGCCAGGCCCGTAATCTGCAGTTCCCAGGTTCGAGTCCCAGCTGGGTTAGAGTTCAGATTTATCTCCGCAAAACACACACCTGGATGGTCTTGACGAGAGGCTACCATCTGTCTCCCAACAGCTGTTCCAGTGGGTCTCCTCCCCCAACCTTCTCTGAGCCTTCCGGGTCCTTGTGACCTGGCCACTTAGTCCATGGTGTGCAAAAAAGTGCCGCTCAGAGGTAAAACAACCCAACCTTGTAGGTACAGGATTTAAAAAAATAATGATTATTATTATACACAAATTTCACAGAATTAGTGAAAATCTATTTTAAGCGTCACGTACCGTACGAACTATCAACAGAATAAATATTGAAATCTTGAAAAAGAGACCGAATTTTTATCGCAGTCTGGGCCCCCCTGCTACAGCTACGTCCCCTCCCCCCAAAAAAAGTACCAATTCGCCCCTGCTTCTGTGTGCATACATACACTCCTCAGATACTGTGAACTCTCTCGAAGACCGGGGCAGGGGTGGCTCAGTCGGTAGCGCGCCAGGTTCGTAATCTGTAATTCCCAGATTCGAGTCCCAGCTGGGTCAGCGTTGAGATTTATCTCCGCAAAATTCCCCGCCCTGCCCACGGTCAGTAGGGGACACCGATGGGCTTGGAAAGTCCGCCGTCCGTCGGATGGGACGTTAAGCCGTGGCCCCGTGTGCGGGAGAGCCATACCCTGTGCACGTTAAAGAACACGCTGGATGGCCTTGACGGGAGGCTACCATCTGTCTCTCAACAGCTGTTCCAGTGGGTCCCCTGCCCCAACCTTCTCTGAGCCTTCGGGGTCCATGTGACCTGGCCATTTAGCCCATGGTGTGCAAAAAAGTGCCGCTCAGACGTAAAACAACCCAACAGCAACTCTCGAAGACCATTTCCGTCTCCCATCTCTCTCCTAAAGTGATCTCTCTCCTTCCACTTCTGCTATGACCAACGGAAACCAAACGATTTGTTGTCAAGAGAACAGCTTCAGAATAAAAATCTCTCTGTTTAACTTTCCGGTATCGAAACCTTGATAACCGGATGCAGGGTCAAGAGAGAGTCGGGGCGTGGGGCGTGGGGCGAGGGGGGATCTACGTTTTCCGATCGTCATTTTCTGCCCCTACGGAAGTTCTAGATGCCAGTTTACGAAAAGGAGTTGTGGCCCTTGGGATTTCGTTTTTGGTCGAGTCGCAAACGTCAGCGGAATGCGCGACACAAATAGAATTTATGAGTGCCCGGTGGTAAGCAGGATGGGCAAATGAAGAGGTTGCGGCTCCGTGGCGCCAAAACGTTCACGGCCAAAGTGGCTCCTTCCCACAACACTTGAGGACTCTAAACATTTTTGTCGCGGGAAGGCAACAGAGGCCGTATGTACACAAACTCGCGCGTGGGTGTGAGAAAGTCGTTTCGAGAATAAAGAGCTCGTGGAGGGTGAGTAATGCAGATTTTCATTGAGGAGGTGTTACTGTGGCATATAAACTGACTGGCTCCTGTCAGACCTCTGTAGCAAGCAGCTGCTTGAGGGGTATTTATTTATTTTATTTATCGTTGATTACAGAATTCAGGAAAAATATCTGGAGCGTGTACAGCAACTGTACACGCTCCAGTTACCGTTCACAGCAAACTGGAGCGTGTGCAGTTAACGGTAACTGGAGCGTGTGCAGTTAACGGTAACTGGAGCGTGTGCTGTGAACGGTAACTGGAGCGTGTACAGTTGCTGTACACGCTCCAGGTACTTTTCCTGAATTCTGTAATCACGTGACACGAAGGTTGCCAGATCACTAATTTCTAAAAAAAATCGTTGCCAGATATTTTTTCTGAATTCTGTAATCAACCATAGTGTTCGGATACTTTTTTGAGCGACTGTATCTCTCTCCTAGGAAGCATACAGCATGTTTCTGCAACAGGCAGTTTTTGTATCAATTCAGTTTTAAAATTGTCTAGTCCCACCCTGTATACTAAAATGTGCGAGCGTTGACAACTTGCTAAACAACAATAAGCTTGGATACATCGTTTAAAGTCCTTGAATTCAGTTCGAGTCCCAGCTGGGTCAGCGTTGAGATTTATCTCCGCAAAATTCCACGCCCTGCCCACGGTCAGTAGGGGTCACCGATGGGCTTGGAAAGGCTGCCGCCTTGGAAAGGCTGTCGGATGGGACGTTAAGCGTGGTCCCGTGTGCGGGAGAGCCATACCCTATGCACGTTAAAGAACACGCTGGATAACCTTGACGGGGGGCTACCATCTGTCTCCCAACAGCTGTTCCAGTGGGTCCCCTCCCCCAACCATCTCTGAGCCTTCGGGGTCCATGTGACCTGGCCATTTAGCCCATGGTGTGCAAAAAAGTGCCGCTCAGAGGTAAAGCAACCCAACCTTGAATTCAGTAACCGTAAAAAAACTCCCATGAAAATGATTTGAACTCATTTTCATAAGCTTCTAAAATTAAAAAGTTTCTTCCACAATAATTTGCACCCATTTCTTAATTCAGGTTAAGAAAGAATTAATATAAATATAATACCCCCCTCAAGCAGCTGCTTGCCACAGAGGTCTGACAGGAGCCTGTCAGTTTATATGCCACAGTAGGAGATCTGAGAGGATGGCAGGACCTCAGCAGAAAAACGACACACACATCCATGCCTAATCCGGGACTCGAACCCGGGTCCCTTAGATCAGTAACCAAGCGTGCTAACCACTCGGCCACGGGACGGCTAAGAAAGAATTAGGCTATTTTGAAGAAGAAGTGTTCCTTAAGATATCGTCACCGAGTTTGAATGCGTTTACTTTACACGAAATACGAGTTAAAATCCACACTGAATAGAAAGCTGCACTTAGCAGTGGTAGTGGACCTACATTTGAACATCGCTCTAAGTCGTCCTTGTCTCAATGTTTGCATTTGCTTGGGAGAAACAGGGACAAACTCTGAACGCTTCTGTGCGGATGAAAGAAAGCCTTGGTGCCTTTCAAAATATCTCAACACTTGGAAGAACAAACTCGCAAATGAAGATGAAGCTTGTATTCTCTCTGTCGACAGCAATTAGCAAAAAAAGAAATGTCAGCAGCTCCATCTACTCCCGATTACAGAGACTCGATGCACATTGTGGCGAGGGATGAGGACATAACCTCCTTTCACACCTCAGAGGCCAGTGAGGTAATAGATGCGCTAATTTTACCTCACTGATGACCTGATTAATGATGATGTCGGCGAAGCTCTTCAGTGACGAGGTGAAAGGGAGCGAGATGTATGGAGAGCGGAACGTGCTCTCTTTTCTCTTTGAGGTCGATCTCGAGCCGCTCCGAAGAGGAGTCACCAAACGAAGGTGTGTCGAGAGGTCACATGACGTTTCGCATCTCCTCGGGATGAGCTGACCTACCTGGAAAATGAGGAGGATCAGAAGATGAGAAGGACGACTAAGTGATGACGGGGAGAAATTATGAGGCGAAGGAGAAAAGATGGCAAGGACGACACTGATACCTCCTTAGCGAAGAAATCCCAATGAGGAAACACAAGGACTCAGAGGTGGGGAGTGGGAAAGGGACCCACTGGACAGCAGCAGATAGAAACCTCCTGTCAAGGTCATCCAGCGTGTTCTTAAACGCTCACAAAATGTGGCTCTGGTACAAACGGGGCCACACGTTCGATCCGAAGGACAGCAGTCATTCCAAGCACAGAGTGTCCCCTTAACCGAAAGCAAATCAGTCGCTAATGAAGGAAATCTCAACTCAAGAACTGTGGGGCTTCAGATGATGAAGAAGGTTGATGATGACGATGATGAGAAATCCGAAGATGAAGAAGAAAAGATCGATAGGATGGTGATGCCATTGTATTCAATTTCTAATGTCAATTTTTGGAGTGTGCGGGAGTTATAATATCATTAAAAGGCTGTTAATAAAAGTATGCTTCTAACATCGGAACCTTGTTAAAAATATTCTCCTCTTATAATGATGACGTTCTTGCATCGCAGCCTGGTTAAAAGTATACTTCTATCATCCCAATTGCTGTTAAAGGCCTATCATCACTAGGCAGTTAAAGTATACTCCAATTATCGTCATCACTATGTAGTTAAAAGTATTATCTTATCATCATTATCACTATGCTATGATTATTATCACTACGTTTTTAAAAGTATACTCTTATGATTATCATCACTACATTTTTAAAAGTATACCCCTATCATTATCATCACTAGGCAGTTAAAAGTATACTCCTATTATCCTCATCACTATGCGGTTAAAGTATACTCCTATCATCATTATCACTATGCTGTTTAAAGTATTCTATGATTATCATCACATTTTTAAAAGTATACTCCTATCATTATCATCACTAGGCAGTTAAAAGTATACTCCTATTATCCTCATCACTATGCGGTTAAAGTATACTCCTATCATCATTATCACTATGCTGTTTAAAGTATTCTATGATTATCATCACATTTTTAAAAGTATACTATCATTATCATCACTAGGCAGTTAAAAGTATACTCCTATTATCCTCATCACTATGCGGTTAAAGTATACTCCTATCATCATTATGCTGTTTGAAGGATGCTCCTATTACTATCATAACTACACTGTTAAAAAAGTATGCTCCTGTGATTATCATCACTATGCTGTTAAAAAAGTACGCTCCTATGATTATCATCACTATGCTGTTAAAAAAAAGTACGTTCCTATGACAATCATCACTATGTTATTAAAAGCATACTTCTTCCCTGACCAATTAATGCGGAAAGGATCAATTACACACGATGTTACTGACGATCATTCCAGCTACAGCTCTGCCACCACTTCCATTCTCCAAGAAGCCAATAATAGCCTTCGAAGGCATTTGCATATACGTGTCTGTCAGCACCCCAAGAGAAATCCATTCACCCTGACTCCGCCACTGCCTCGCTCCCTCCCTTTTTACGCCCACCTCTTCTTCCCCATCCTCATCCCGTAATAACATGCCGCATCACCTTGTCGGAGTTTTTCCATGAACACCGTTCACAAATTTCTTCCAAGTTCTGATCTATTTCTGGCCGTTTCCACCCACAAAACGTAGGTAGCAGCTCACGCAAGAGCTGGGATGCTCCCACAGAAGGAAGGAGAAAAGGGGGGGGGGGGGGGCAGGAGGAATGCCAACTGGAGGAATCCGGCCGTGATGGGTGTTCTTGGCGTTGCTGGATGATACTTCTGAGTCTCTCCAGTACGGGAAATGAATCCAGCAGTTTGTTGTAAACACCGTTTTGGTCATTTAAAGAGAAGCGAAGGAAAATGATTAAATCCTTCTACATCACAGAGGGTGATGCTGTGCACACGATTCACAGCTGCAAGATTTCCATTTGTTAAAATGACGTCAAGAATGACGCAGAAACAGTTTCTTAAACGAAAAAACAGAATCACACGGACTCTACTTTTTGTCTGCACGCGTTTCCGTCACTTTATTGTGACTCACAGCCAAAAAAGTCTGCCAATTCGGAAACAGTGAACACACATAAAAAGTTTTTGCAACTGTTTCACAGACACAACGAGGTACAAATTTGGACACTTTCTGTGTACAAGACGCTCGTTCAAACTGACTCATTTCTTTGTTTACGTTAACCCTTTCGGTACTTAAGTTCGTTTTTTGTTCGTTGGGTTGGGTTGTTTTACCTCTGAGCGGCACTTTTTTGCACACCATGGGCTAAATGGCCAGGTCACATGGACCCCAATGGCTCAGAGAAGGTTGGGGGAGGGGACCCACTGTAACAGCTGTTGGGAGACAGATGGTAGCCTCCCGTCAAGGCCATCCAGTGTGTTCTTTAACGTGCACAGGGTATGGCTCTCCCGCACACGGGACCACGGCTTAACGTCTCATCCGACTGGCGGCAGCTTTTCCAAGCCCATCGGTGTCCCCTACTGACCGTGGGCAGGGCGGGGAATTTTGCGGAGATAAATCTCAACGCTGACCCAGCTGGGACTCGAACCTGGGAACTACAGATTACAAGCCTGGCTCGCTACCGACTGGGCCACTCCCGCCCCATTTTTTGTTCGAATTCAGCATACCGTGTTCTTTTAGCAATAGTGCCAATGACAGCGTAACTGGGAAGATCATTGAAGACAATGGGTTGGGTTGGGTTGTTTTATCTGAGCGGCACTTTTTTGCACACCATGGGCTAAATGGCCAGGTCACAAGGACCCCGAAGGCTCAGAGAAGGTTGGGGGAGGGGACCCACTGGAACAGCTGTTGGGAGACAGATGGTAGCCTCCCGTCAAGGCCCTCCAGCGTGTTCTTTAACGTGCACAGGGTATGGCTCTCCCGCACACGGGGCCACGGCTTAACGTCCCATCCGACGGACGGCGGCCTTTCCAAGCCCATCGGTGTCCCCTACTGACCGTGGGCAGGGCGGGGAATTTTGCGGAGATAAATCTCAACGCTGACCCAGCTGGGACTCGAACCTGGGAACTACAGATTACAAGCCTGGCTCGCTACCGACTGGGCCACTCCCGCCCCATTTTTTGTTCGAATTCAACATACCGTGTTCTTTTAGCAATAGTGCCAATGACAGCGTAACTGGGAAGATCATTGAAGACAATGGGTTGGGTTGGGTTGTTTTATCTGAGCGGCACTTTTTTGCACACCATGGGCTAAATGGCCAGGTCACAAGGACCCCGAAGGCTCAGAGAAGGTTGGGGGAGGGGACCCACTGGAACAGCTGTTGGGAGACAGATGGTAGCCTCCCGTCAAGGCCCTCCAGCGTGTTCTTTAACGTGCACAGGGTATGGCTCTCCCGCACACGGGGCCACGGCTTAACGTCCCATCCGACGGACGGCGGCCTTTCCAAGCCCATCGGTGTCCCCTACTGACCGTGGGCAGGGCGGGGAATTTTGCGGAGATAAATCTCAACGCTGACCCAGCTGGGACTCGAACCTGGGAACTACAGATTACAAGCCTGGCTCGCTACCGACTGGGCCACTCCCGCCCCATTTTTTGTTCGAATTCAGCATACCGTGTTCTTTTAGCAATAGTGCCAATGACAGCGTAACTGGGAAGATCATTGAAGACAATGGGATTGCGCAGTTAAATTTTTGGCATTTTCAATTGATAAGTAATTGAGAGTCATTGACTCACGATCTATGAGAACTAAGAAAGAGCCAACTGCGCAGTCTCACGCTATGCCGCTCAATAATAAACAGAGGCGGGGATCGCTCAGTTGGAAGTCCGCCAGGCTCCTAATCTGCAGTTCCCAGGTTTGAGTCCCAGCAATGAGATTTTCCCCTCAAAACTCCACGCTCTGCCCATGGTCAGTAGGGGACACCGGTGGGCTTAGAAAGACCGCCGTCCATCGGATGGGACGTTAAGCCATGCACCGTGTGCGGGAGAGCCATACCCTATGCACATTAAAGAATACGCTGGATGGCCTTGACGGAAGGCTACCATCTGTATCACAACAGTCGTTCCAATGGATCCCCTCCCCCCAACCTTCTCTGAGCCCTCGGGGTTCTTGCGACCTGGCCATTTAGCTTATTGTATGCAAAAAAGTTCCGCTCCAGAGGTAACGCAACCCAACAACAACAAATCAATAGTATAACGCGCGCAAAAATTTCAAATTCCTGTGCTCAATTTTTTCCAACGGGGAAAAGGCAATTTTCGAGGTGTTTTTTTTTTCAAGAGTCCCTTTTTTGTGAAAAACAAAGGTTAGAGAGTATGGAGCCTTTTATCAGTGACAGGCCCACACACGTATTCACTTCGGAAGAGGCTTGTCACTCTTTATTGTTGTTACCACTGTTGACACGTCCCATAAGAGAAGTGCACGAGTTCGCACCCAGAGGTCAGCTGCTGACCTCTAGGATCAGAGGTCAAGGTTGACTGTCTGCTCTCGCTCAATTTCGGGGCAGACGCGATGTAAATATCGTCCGCTTCGGACGAAATGGTGGGAGGATTAGGAGGCAAAACACGGTGGAGAAAAAAACAAGAAAGTTGCAGAAGAACTGGATAGAGATGTTTTGTATGGATCGTGTGGTAGTGAATCGATAACAGGAACCCATTCTTTAAATCACAATGGACAAGTTACGACTCGCTGCTCAATCCTCACGGCAACTGCGAAGTATTTTGTTTTTCAAAATGGTACTTTCAGATTGTACGATAACTTTTAAGAATGTCAGAAAAAACTAGTTCATGTTTTCTTCTAAGTGATGAGACGAATCTACTACAGTTATGGGCAAAGAGAAAGTGGTTTGAAGTCAAAGACCGTGTTTTTTAAAAACTTGTGCGCGTAGTTGTTTTACCTCTGGGTTACATTTTTTCACACAATGGGGTAAACGATCAAGTTAAAAGGGGGGTAGCGAATCCACTGGATAGCTGTTAGGAGATAAGATGTAAGCATCCTGTCAAAAGTCATCCAGCGCATTTATTTTAACTGTTCAGGGAATTGCTCTCCTACGTAAAAAAAAAACCATGGCTTACGTCCCTTCGAAGGAAAGTGGCTTTTCCAAGTCCATAGGCGTTTCTTTTTTCACTAAAGGGATGTTACCAGACCACACTGTGCTTGTGTCGAGATTTTCTCCGTTGAAATCTTCATCTGGCTTGGTGAAAAGGGAGAATCCAATGGGCTTGAAAAGGTTGTCGTCCATCGGATGAGAGTTTTAAGCGGCGGCCCATGTGCGTGAGAACCTCTTTTGTCACAAGTAGAACAACATTCCCACAACTCCTTGAAAATCGCGAAAGACGAACAGCGCATTTATTTTAACTGTTCAGGGAATTGCTCTCCTACGTCAAAAAAAACCATGGCTTACGTCCCTTCGAAGGAAAGTGGCTTTTCCTAGTCCATGGGCGTTTCTTTTTTCACTAAAGGGATGTTACCAGACCACACTGTGCTTGTGTCGAGATTTTCTCCGTTGAAACCTTCATCTGGCTTGGTGAAAAGGGAGAATCCCATCGTTGGTCTGTGTTCATTTAGATAATGTTTGAACAGATTGATGCTCTCAAATGACTGACATAGTATAAAAAAGAAGGTTGAATGCAATCGCCTAATTTTGCTGGAGTCTCGATTGGCTTCTATTTGCATTAAAAAGCTCAAATTCGTCTGGATTTTAATGAGTATTTTGGTTACGAGCTTAAAGGACGCATTTTGCAGTTAAAGTAAATAAGTCGTCAAATATATCGTTTTGAATTTACGAACGTGGTTCTTATCCTAAATAACGTCCAAAGTGTTTAAAATCAGAAAAGTCGAATAACAGAGGAAGTCTTTTCGTCTTTAGCGAAAGTGAATGAAATACTTGTTCCCAAAAAGCGCAAAAAAGTTGAATTTTCCCACTCTGGCTGCTGAAGTAGGAGGTTAATGGCTATCAATATCCATCTATAACTTAAATATCGTATTTCCATCATAAATGGAGTATTTATAACATTCCCATACGCACAGGGAAGTTATAACCCCACTACCACAGCATTCCTATTTCAATAACTTATATTTGGCCGAGTGGATAGCGCACTGGGCTGCTGATGAAAGGGATCTGGATTCAAGCCCGGGTAAAGCATGGATGTTTGTGTTCGTTTATCTGCTGAGGTTTTGCCTTCCTCACAGAACTTCTACTATGGGCGTATAAACTAAGAAATTCCTGTCCGATCTCAGTGGCAGGCAGCTACTTGAGGGGGGGGGGGTTATATTCTCTAAAGAAGATCACAAAAATAAGAGACTCAGTCACATCGATCTCCCCCCCCAAAAGAAAAACCCATAAACATATCAACCCTACCCCTATTAGAAATTTTAAGATACTCCAATGGTTTACAGTATTAAAATTTTGCAGTTTCCCAACTTTAGCTCCCTTTGTCTGTGAAATTCAAATAAATAAATAAACAATAAATACCCCCTCAAGCAGCTGCTTGCCACAGAGGTCTGACAGGAGCCTGTGCAGTTTATATGCCATAGTAGAAGGATCTGAGAGGATGTCAGGGCCTCAGCAGAAAAACGACACATACATCCATGCCTTACCCGGGGCTCGAACCCCAGGTCCCTTAGATCAGTAGCCAAGCGCACTAACCACTCTGCCACGGGACGGACTCATGGAAAATTCGGAAAGTTAGAATTTTAATTATTGGCCATACCTGTACATAAAGATGATTTTTTTTTTCATTTCTGTCTTAAAACAAAGAAGTTGATTGTCCATCAAAGCGAAAATAGGACATTTTGAAAAAGAAAAAAAGATGAGGTTATTCACGTATATAAACTTCAATATGACGTTAAAATGCAAATCTCATTTGGAGAAGACTCTACGGATGATGTTACTTTCCCTCGCTTCCGGTGATTTCGCAGCTAGTCAGGAGTCAGCTGCGTCTCACAATCCCCGAGCTCTTCAGAAGGTCGACGACAGACCCTCCCCACGGATCTGGCATTCTTTCCCCTTTTTTTCTTACTGATGGGCGTTATCAGCGCATGCGCAGCTGGTGTCGTCACACTCTGGTGTGCCTCGAGTATCCGCGGCAGGTGCAGGATGCAAAAGATCCTCATCCGTCACAAATGTGGTCCACATTTTCCAGATATATCTAGCAGGAATGGCACCTGCTCGATGGCCAGATATGGGCCGGCCTAGGTAGGCAGACGATGAGCACATGGCAAGTGCGCGAGGAACAGATTTGGTAGAAAGGATTAGCTCATTTAGGAAGACATTTTTTTAATAATAATAACTCTTTATTTCCTTTGGATTTACATATACAGAGTTGATCATAGCAAGCTCTAAGAGCGTGACTGTAAGAACAAATGCTACATACAGTCGCTCGAAAAAGTATCCGAACACTATGGTTGATTACAGAATTCAGAAAAAATATCTGGCAACGATTTTTTTTTAATTAGTGATCTGGCAACCTTCGTGTCACGTGTTTACAGAATTCGGGAAAACATCTGGCAACGATTTTTTTTTTTAGAAATTAGTGATCTGGCAACCTTCGTGTCACGTGACACGAAGGATGCCAGATCACTAATTTCTAAAAAAAAATCGCTACCAGATATTTTTTCTGAATTCTGTAATCAACCATAGTGTTCGGATATTTTTTTTGAGCGACTGTACATCGTAACTGTACCGTCCGTTGGATGCAACGTTAAGCCGTGACATATTTGGTGCATGTTAAAGAACACGCTGAACGGCCTTGATGGGAGGCTACCATCTGTCTCCCAACAGCTGTTCCAGTGGGTTCCCTCCTTTATAATCTTCTCCGAGCCCTAGGGGTTCTTGTGACCTTGCCATTTAACTCATTGTGTGTAAAAAGTGTTGAGAGAGAAAACAACCCAACTTAAAATGAACGGGCCGATTCTGGGGAGCGCAGCAGGCTTTCCTCATAGTTTTCACGGCTTCTAAGCGAAAAAATAGTAAAATATACGTATATACAGAACATATTTTCCCAAAAAATATTTCTATAAGTTAAAAAAAATTCTAGAAATGATCGGATGAAACATGTTATCGCACTTTTCGGAGGAAATATTTCCAAAAAACAAATACCCTGACGGCGCTCCCGTCTAGTCAAAGTATCACCCACTCTCGCCACATACAGTCGCTCAAAAAAATATCTGGCAACGATTTTTTAAAAAAATTAGTGATCTGTCAACCTACGTGTCACGTGACACGAAGGTTGCCAAATCCAAGCCCATCGATGTCAGGGTGGGGAATTTTAATGGGTAATTTACACTATTATGCTGTATTTATTCATATGACAAATATATATATATTTAATTTCAATTTCTGTTATTTTATTATTTGAAATGAAATGCTCTTCAATTGGATATGCAACATGATCTATATATGTCTCTCAGAAGCCAAACTGATCAACTCCACTTTTTGTAAATTTCGCAATTTTAGTACCCAAGCAGGTTATTTTTTATGTATTTTTTACATCTTGTAATATAGAACCTTATCTATAATATTACTCTACATCAGTGGTCTCAACCTTTTATGCTTCACGTACCCCCTGGAAATGTGTATGTAACTGGTTCATTATATAGATTGATAGTATTGTATAGATAGATAAAACTATAATTATAGCAATGGAAATAAAATAAAGCATATATACATATAAACATTAAATTTTGTATTCATAAATTACATATATCAATAAACACAAAAAATGACATTTTTGCACAGCAGTGTTGCCAGCTTAGCGACTAGATCTAGCGACTTAGGAGCTCTCACGGCGTACCCCAAAAAATTTTACCGCGTACCCCACGTTAAGAATCCCTGCTCTACATATTTCTTTGTTTGTATATTTCAAGCAAAGTTTTAAAATTAAATCTTAGAGAGTCATCAATTTTCTCCACTTTTTATTTTATGGAGTTGATCAGTTTGGCTTCTGAGAGGCTCATCTGTACAATCGGTTAGTCGCTACATGATAAAGTTCAGTTGCTTTTATCTTTAAAATTTAAATTTATCATGGGCACAATTGCATGTATTGTAAGAATTTTGACACTTCAAGGGTTAAGAATATTGCCTGGATAAATTCTTTGGTAATCATTAAATAATTTCCTATGTTTTTTTTAAAGAGTCGCTGTTAGAAATTCAAAGTAAAAAGAAAACTTGTCATCCTGTTAAGCACGTTTATCTGACAGGAGGATAAATCATTTACCCTATTAAGATATGAAATGACTATCTTTCCAGAAAACAACCTTCATCATTCAGCAGATACTAGAGATAAGGTTGGCACTTGAAAGTATCACTTCCGATTTCCAAAGAAGTCTTCAAACATCAACGGAAACGCCTCCGCAACGTTTTGACGCAATTGTTGTTCAGCAAAACTTCTCCAGGAAATGATGTAGATTCAAAGTAAACACATCGCTATATGCTTAGTGTGGCAGCTCAGGGAAGCAAAATGCAATGCCTTCCATCACCTTGTGTCCTCTTCGTTACCAAAATTTACCTTCCTTAGTGACTAGAGTTCCTTTCTCTGTGATTTACTATGAAACAGACTTTTCTGAAAGAGACGCTTGTTCGACGTAGCTGATGTCAGCGTGACGTAGCGAACACAGTGTTGGTTGGTGATGAGGCATTCCCCAACCTCGTGGAGCTAGAAATAACTTCTCTCCCGGAGTGCCTGGGATCTGGCAAACACATGCATGCTGTCCAACACCCTGTGTTAAGTAAGGCTGTAGCACTCTCTGCAGTCGAGTCTGGATCATCTGGGCGGACAAAGTGCTTTGCTATGACTGGTATCGTTCAGTAAGCATTTAATGGAATGATCTGGAAAGCTATTTATACGAAGTAGACTGGAATGTTACACCGCCATTCTCTATTCTGATTGGCTAATTTTGTTGTTGAATTTCTGCATTAGTTTAATTTGCCTAAGTGCCCGTTTTGAGAACGCTGTTTAGAGATTCTAATTTCGCTTGAATTGGCCATGGTTCAAATCTCAGATTAGATGTTGTTGGGTGTGGCTCACTCACCTACTGAGAAGCAGTCTGTCTCCCTGGCCCAAAAGGTCTTTCCCCCCTTTATTCGTAACTGGATTCTTTCCAAATTTTTCTTACAGATACCATCAAACGAAAAAGAAAAAGCGCCATTTAAAATGGTTTGAAGATATTTCGCTTTATTTTGAAAAGATTCAGATAATCATTTTACGATATGTAATGGCTAGGTTATTTAACCTATGAGCAGCATTCCATTTTTGCACACAATGTTCTAAATAGCCACGTCATAAGAACCCCAATAGGCAGGGCCATCTTAAGGCATGGGTACACTGGGCCCCATGATTCTAACTTTCAACAGTTTGTGTTGATTAATTCTCGCTTTAGAGCATGTTTCTCGTGTTTAAACATTGATTTTGTTAGAAGTACCAATAAATCTGTAGGCTTAATTTTATTGACCGTTTGCATTTTTATTCCCATAGGTGGGTGGGTAGGGACCCCAGTGCATTGCTTTGCCCAGGGAACTACAATACTGTTAAGACGCCACTGACAATTGGTCATAGATGGGTAGGGTTGAACCATTGTTAAAGTTGAATTGTTTTCGCTCTGATTGACACTTTTTTTTTTGCACTTCCCCTACACAGCTGTGACATATTGGGGTTCTTATGACCTGACCATGAATGAGTCTGTGTGGACCCTTTCCACATGGGAATATTCATTTGTAGAGTTGTATGCTATGACCTGACCATTTAACCCATTGTGTGCGAAAAGTGCTTCTCAGAGAAAAAATAACCCAACCATTAAATAAAATATATCTCCTCAAGCAGCTGCTTGCCAGAGGTCTGACAGCAGCCTGTCAGTCTATACGCCATAGTAGGTCTGTGAGGATGCCAAGACCTCAACAGAAAGACAATACAAACATCCATGCCTTATGCGGGGTTCGAATCCATGTCCCTTTGATCAGTAGCCAAGCGTGCTTACCACTCGGCCACGGGATGGAAACCCAAGCATTAAAGATTGTAAATTGATGATCTAAATTTTTCTTTGCAAGCTTTTCAATATGCAAAAATGAACTTGCTGGATCCAGAAGTTGAAAGAATGATGGGCGGAAATAATTTTTGAGAACTAAATGGACGTTTGGGAATCATCTCTTTATCCTGTTGTTGGTTTTTTTTATTTTTATGCATATTGAATCATTATTTTAATAATGTAATTTGAACAGTTCAACTTCTATTTAACTCATTGTAAATTATCTATGAAGTATCTTTTATTTCTACACGTCTCCTTGTTGGGAAAGTCTTTGACACTGAAAATAAGTTTTATAAGAAAATTCTGGAACAAAGGGAACGGCGTCCATCAGCATCACCTCTAATTTCCAGCCCTGGAAAGAATCATTGTGCCTTTGTGAAGCACAGGACTGTTGATATAATCGTGTCAGGTTTATGGTGAATTTCTATGAAATTAATTTAATGAGGTAAATTTTTATGTTTGCAAATTCTCTGTATGATACGGAGTGATTTTTCCCCCCGTCTTAGTGGTCTTTTAAAAAATATTCTATCAAAACATGCGAATATATATATATATGTTTATTTTTTTATCCACCGTTTATTAAAATTCTCTAACGGTGGCTTATCTTTGGACTTATCAAACGATTAATTAATCTTTCTGTTAGCATCTATTTCGGATGTTCGTTTTATCTGTTTACTGTAATTGTGTTTCTTTTAACGTTTACCGCTATTATCAGGTGAATATTGTTGGAATATATAATTTTTCATCGTATCATATAACGTGTATATTTGCCGAGTATGCTAATGCTTTATTATTTTCCTTTTGCAGCTGTCACTGTCCGCTTCTTGACTCAGAGGTTCATTGGTGAATACAGTTCACAGAAAGGTGAGAATTCATTTTGCAACTTCTTATATCTTTAGCAGAAATCTTTAGTTTTATCACTCTAGAGTTCGATACCAATTACACCTTTATCATCCTTAATATCAAATTAACTGTTGTTATATTTTCTTACATTAGAGTGCGTCTTTTGATGATTGATTTGCAGACGACTTAGAAAGTTACGGTTTGTTTCACTACTGAGTACTTTGTTCGTAACCGTCAGTGTTGAAAATCAGACTATTTAAAAAGCAAGATTACTTGGCCGGGGGCCGATGGTCTAACGATTAAGACGTCATGTATTCAGTTTTGAACAGGTAGAATTACAATAAAAGCGTCATAGGAGTAACAAATAAATCTGCAACTGTGCAAAAAAGAGTAACTGGTATGAAGATGATGACTGTTTCGGACCAAAAACTTTTTTTCTGGTTAATATTTCAAAATCAGGAAGCAAACAACTTAATACTATGAGATCTCTGAATAGATACATAACCCCATTAAAAGATCTTTCAGGTTTCAAAAATTGCCAAATACAATGGGCTGACAGCTAGATAATATTTTGATATAAAATCTTTAATTCTCAGCCTGCAGATATGTTTTTAGACATTCTTCAAATCACTTTGTCTTAAGATGGTATATACAAAAACGAAAAAAGATTGCTGCTCTTAACTGAATGCTTATTATAATTTACGTTAATCAATTACAGCTTAAAGGGTAGAGGAGCTTTATTTTCATTAATTGCATATAAACGATGTCAACATGCAGAGTTAGATGTACCGTCTTCTTTCCTTAAACTTGTTTACCAACATTATCTCATAAGGAGCCCAGCTCAGGAATCACCAGCAAAATGAAAAAAAAAAAAAACATTTAGTGAGCAACTGTTTCTTCTTCGTAAGTGTCTGCTTGTTTCTGTATTTCGCTTCCCTTGCAACCCATCCAACTGTAACAGAAAAAAATCTTTGCTTGGCTCCTTTCCTAAGCCAATATGTCCTAAATTCCACCTTCTATAATACACTTGGTAGCCAATTCTCCTCTTCCTAAAGTGCGACACACGTTTTACTTCACTTGTCACTGTCCTGAAGCAAAACATAAGAAAAAAGCAAACTACAGGATTAGTTCACGTTGTTGATTTGAAACTCCAGGTTCCTATTTAATTTCTGGCGACAGTTGCATAGCGGTTTGGGTTGTTTTATCTCTGAGCGTCCCTTTCTGTGCACACAATGGGCTAAATGACCAGATCACAAAGGCCTGAAGGTTAGAGAAACCAAAGGTGTCCAATCTTTTGGGCTTTCAGGCTATTAAGCTTGCCCAAATTCATTCCCTTCCCCCCCCCCCACCTTTTTTACAATTTTGTGAAATTCGAGTCAGAGAGGGCTTCATGGGTGCCTGGAAAAATTTTGCTGACACCCACAAGCTAATGGTTGAACATAGTGATTTAGACCATCATTCAGAAATGAAACCACAAAATCTAGAAGCCTAAAAATAGATATAAGATGCACTATTAGCATGAAACGAGTTTTTTGTTTACAATCTCCCACGCCAATTTTTTTCACTGTCATTTTCAGTTATATAACAATACAAATTAAATGATTAAATAAATAACTAGTTGGATTTGTTCACATGGTATTTTATTAAATATTGAATTCTTGAGATCAACAAAGAGAATGAAAATTAGAATGTTTCAAATATCCAACATAAGGGGTCGTATCCTGTATGGTTCTATTAGTTCTATCTTAGCATTTGTTTCCAGAACTGTGTTACCTTTTACGAAGCATTTTCAATTTACAGCGATTATATGAGGAGTTCATCATTATGATGCACACCTAAGCTTAAAGAAAATTTCTTTGTTTTCTCATCAGAATCTTTTTTCCCACAGATTTGCTCTATTGCTCTCAAGTGAATGTGGAAAACCTCCCAGTGGACCTAGAAATTCTGGACACATCAAGAGATCAGGTGAGTCATGTGATTTTTTTTTTTAAAGAATATAATTTTTATTCGTAAGAGTAAAGAATACAAATACATTTACAATTTGACCCCAAAGCTAAATAGCTTATCTGCAGGAAAATGAATAAATTATATTAAACATAGGTCATTCGACCACAAAAATGGTGTACATCAAATAAATCCAGAAAACACAACACATAAAAATCAGCTAACTAGAAAATACCAAATAATTTTTTAATTCCATTTTGTCTTCTAAAAGTCTATATTCAAGATTCTTTATACTGAAATGGCACTCCACAATGCAATTCAACTTTCAATTTTAATGCAGTTGATAAAGTCACCTATTTTAATTGATCAGATATGAAAATATTGGTCAATATTTTAAAGTTTGGACGACATTCACAGATTGAATTCTGGAGTCTCTCTATTTGAGGTTAAGTGTTTCAAATAAATACTGTGCTTGAGAATGTGTAACACTGATAAATTATGTGCAAGTTTATAAATACAGACTCCATTCGAAGCTTAGAAATAAATATATAGTGTGGGAAGAAACTTCAGTTCTTTACTTCATTTTAGCAGGTCATTTACTCTTGACAACTGAACTTTCATATTTCTCTTAATGGATAGAAGCAATAATTATATGATTAGCTTTCGAGTTAAATGTTTAAGTTCCTCGTTGTCATTAACTGTTTCATATTTCTAACCAATTAGTGTGTATTGAAAAAGAGATTAAAAAAATCAAAACCAATTAATCAACAAAGCTGATTTTTGAAATGTAGCTTATACTCTGAAAAGTTTCCTGATCTCTTGCACTGATCCTACATCGAGCTTCTGGAGGAGAGGCATGGAAACTGAATAGACATCGATTCTTTTAGTCCTGAACAGAGTTGGCATGACATTTTTACGTTTCAGATACAATATATTTTGAACTTATTGGAGAACTTTGTTTGTTTACGTAACGTTTTGTTTTATTCAGTGTAACTGCCATACTGCCACCAATTCTTAACGATAAGACCAAGAGCACTCCCCTCCCCCCGATGTTCTCCATGAAACTCAATAATCTGGCTGTGATGATTTACATTTGATTCTTTTACAGTTCTGACAGTATTTCATGACTAATACAAGTTTTATTATAAACTGAGAAATAAAGCTGTCACTTTAGATGTCAATAACGTTATTGAAAGGGGCACTCATATATATTCTGGAAAGCCCCAGGTATAATCCAACACTAGATTCTATATTTTCAGTACTTTAAAATAATTTATATGCATTTACAATTTCTTAGTGCATATAATGTTTTGAAACTTTAATCCACAATTCCACAAGAACGGCTTATTTAATGACTAAAGATATAACGATTGCTGGTCATCTCAGTAGGGATCAAATTTTAGGTCATTAAACAGGGTTTTTCTTTTGCAAAAGCCTTTGGTTTGTGGTACCCTAGACTAAACTGTGTCTTTTGCCAACCCTATGACTTTGCTTAGTGATGACAAATTGGGGAACTTAGAACATGAATATCGGAAACACTATGTTTATTTCTAAGCTTCGAATGGAGTCTGCATTTGACTTGCACATAAATCTATCAGTGTTACAGATTCTCAAGCATAGTATTTATTTGAAACACTTAACCTCAAATAGGGGGACTCAGAATTCAATCTGTGAATGTCTGCCAAACTTTAAAATATTGACTTAAAAATGCATATCAGCTTTGAAGTAATAGGTTCGAAGTGTTCAGTCATTAGAGTCCTAATAGTATTTTCATTCACTTACAAGGGGTATGCTAAATAGTTCGAAAGAGTAGATGTAATGAATTATTAAAAAATTTCTTCCTTTTTAAATATTTTCTTGAAGGCATTTGAGTTTTTTTATACTGCCAAATTTTCAGCTTCTGAATTTTAAAATAATTAAATTATTTAGACGAATTATTTTACCAAGCACGTACCCAGGATTTATTTTTGGGGAGGGTCCGAGAATTTAGCTTCGGGGGAGGTCTGAGAATAAGATTTGGTAGGATTTCCCAATTACTAAAATATTCCACCGAACAAGGTTAAAATGATATTCTATATGGAATGAAATTTTATTGTTTATATTTTTAATCTGTTTTTAATGTCGGGCATAAAATAAAATTATACAAAAACTGTTTTGGATTTCAAAAAACAGAGACGTACCCAAAGGGGGGCGACCTCCACTCTGGGTACGTCCGTTCTTTATTATAATATGCAATGTTTCATATTTTAATTGCTTGCAATAACTTGTATATTTCCTCTTTGTGCACATAATATGCCTAACCCAGGATTTCATCTGTTCCTCGTTACAGACCGATGCTATTCCTCCAGAGAAGATCCACTGGGCTGATGCCTTTGTCATCATTTTCAGTGTAGCAGACCGTGCCACGTTCCTGGTAGCTGCTGATTGCCTGCGTCACTTACAGCAGGTGACTGGACCCATATTGCTGTTGGCCAACAAGAGAGACCTCGAACATGCAAGGACAGTGTCAGCCAGTGAGGGTCAGCAACTTGCTGACCAGTTCCACTGCAATTTTGCAGAAGTCTCAGCTGCCGAATGCCATCAGGGAGTGGCTCGTGCATTTCAAGGGCTGCTAAAAGAAGCTCGAGAAACAAAAGCGTCATCTCCATCTAATTCCTCGAGAAGGAAGATCAGTGTAGTGACTGTTTCGAAAATCATCAGTGCCATGTTTGGAAGGAACTCAGTCACAGACAATAAGAAGAGGCCTTCCCTTTCACTGTGAATCATGTGATGGTTTAGACACATTTGTACACAATTTCAATGGTGTGAGAATTTTCACTTGAAATGTTTTGAGTAGCACTTCTTGGTTGCAGTGGTGCAGTCTGTTTTATCAGCTCTTAGACTTCACCTCCTTTAATGCATATTAAACTTACAATGTTGACATAAAAGGATCAGTTTCATCGATCATATGCTCAAGAGTGCAGATGAAGAGCAGTTGCAACCAATTCAGTAGCTACAGACTTCAATGAAGCATCGTATTCATCATCTAGTCCTAATGAATAATAATTTGTATAATATCCATAATTACTTGAGCACAATTATAAGCACATATTTGAAGGATAAAAAAAATTCTGTTAGTATAACAGTCGTCTTTCAGAATAATCTTCAGAGAATTAATTGTCATATCAAACTAACTTGGAGTCAAACGTTTTCATGTTTTGCCAAAAAATAGAATAAATGTTTCGTAAAACCTTACTTTAGATTCGTAGCTTCAGATGGCAAAAAATTATCAAGCTGAGATCCACACTTTAACTGTTGTAATACGAAAACAAATAATATTTCCTTATATATTGTGCAGTCGCTCAAAAAAACAATATCCGAACACTGTGGTTAGCGCGCTTGGCTACTGATCTAAGGGACCTGGGTTCGAGCCCTGGGTAAGGCATGGCCGTTTGTGTCGTTTTTCTGCCGAGGACCTGCCATCCTCTCAGACCTTCTACTATGGCATATAAACTGACAGTCTCCTGTCAGACCTCTGTGGCAAGCAGCTGCTTGAGGGGGTATTTTTTATTTTTTTATGGTTGATTACAGAATTCAGAAAAAATATCCGGCAACAATTTTTTAAAAAAAGAAGTGATCTAGAACCTTAGTGTCACGTGACACGGTTGCCAGATCACTAATTTCTAAAAAAAAACTTGCCAGATATTTTTTCTGAATTCTGTAATCAACCATAGTGTTCGGATATTTTTATGAGCGACTGTATATATTTATGGAGTCGTTTGGAAAGGTCTTTACCTTTTGTTTATCATTTAATAGCAACCTTTCAGTATTCTTATTAATTATTATAATAGAAATCACATTTAATTTTATATTATAATAATCTTAGTGTTACATTAACCTGGATTGCAAATCAGGATTATCTGAAGCCATGATCTTTAACTTGATATGGCAGAGGTTTCATTTTCACAAACTTATAAGTTATAACTTTTGTTAAAATTTATCAAAATATTTTAATAAAATAATAATGACTACGTGGATTTCAGTTTAATCTGGAAATATAGCAGTCAATATGCAGTAGTTTATTTAAAAAAATGTTCGAAAAATTTATATAAAAGCAAAAAAACTCTAATATCATTAACACTAAAATATATTTTGCGGACATTTTTTTTTCTAACTAGCAAATAAGATTCAAGCCCATCTTCCATCGTTTCATGAAGAGTAGCCACAACGGAAGTAATTTATTGATGTAATAGATAATGGCTTGCAACTTAGGCCTTATCATGGTCATTTACATCAACTGTAATTTTTGTAACCCTGAAAACTTTTGTGACATCTAGAGGATAAATTTATTTTTTTATATTTTAAAGTAAGGTAATCGAACGAAAAAGAAATTTTTACAAATACCTACCCTTTACATGTCTGCATGACTTTTTCATTGCAACATTTGTGTATATAAATAACTATCCAAGTTAATGTTTATAAACTATTAAGTTTCCTTCTTCCTTTTGCATTAATAAAAAAAAAGTTAAACGTAGTTAAAAAGAAAGATAAATAACAGAAACTAAATTCATAATATTAAAAAAATTATAAATAAATATAATTTTCTATTTGGTATTAATGATTATTAATGGAATTCCTTAGGAAAATTTCTTCATGGCACCACAGGTGGATAACTTCCATTTCCTACCCAGGTTGTGATAAATGTTCCAGCCCTCGAAAGATATCAATCCTAAAATATCTATCCAATATCGAGTTCACAAATTGAAATGTGTGGAGTAGTTCTGTTACTCTTTTGTACATAGCAAGTATCGAATCGAAATGTCACACGACCAGAAACAGAATTAAATGTGAAAGACCAGATGACAGTTTGGTGTTAGATCATAATAACTTGTGATATGAATATTTATACATTTGGTTTTCTATTAATAATAAATCTATCCCGTTTGATTTTTGTTGAGATATATTTTTTTTTCCTTTTATTTCCTGCAGTTTCAAATGAATATCAATAATACTTTCAGTGATATTAGCAATTTACCTAAACAATGTGATTTTTCAGAGGGATTCATAATTATGTACAGTCGCTCACAAAAGTATCCGAACACTATGGTTGATTACAGAATTCACAATTGTCAAGTGACACGAAGGTTGCCAGATCACTAATTTCTAAAAAAAGTTGCCAGATATTTTTTCTGATTTCTATAATCAACCATAATGTTCGGATATTTATTTCAGCGACTGTACCCAACTCCTATATTCCTCTGCAGTTGTTTCCAAATAACCCCTCCTGTAATATATATATGTCGTTTAGACAGTGGTAATGTTAGGATAGTGACGTCAAGGGATTTAGATTCATTAATAATTAGATATGATATTTGTAGGGTTATATTTTTTTGGATGAATGCGCCTCAAATGATTTCTACTAACAGCTCTCTTAAGCAGAATCTGAAGCACACCAAAGTAGGTATTCAAATCCCGCAACACCTCTAGTTAGGCACAGTATTCAACTTTTGCAGCAATTTTAAACATTGTATTAAACTTCTACAGTACTCCCATCCGTGATCAACTAATTCTATGCTGTCGTCAAGGATAGTCTTCAACTTCCGTAGTACCCCGACCACGGTCTTGAAATACTTCAAAGTACAAGGTTCAAATTATTTTGAACCCCTAAGCAGTGCTTCTATATCCAAGAAATTTCCAAAATTCTAGGAATTTTTGCATAAAATTCTTTTTAAAAAATCTGCTAAATGATGAGAAATTTTCAATGCCATTAAAAGTTCTCTTAATTTTTTTCGTTCCTTTGGAGTAAAAGTTTGTAAACGATTCGAATTTAGCAAAAACTGCTCCCAATTGGCTTATCAAAATTATCTTAAATATATATGTAAATCTATACATAAAAAACCTTTTTAATGTATAAAAAATCTGGGAATTTTTCATCAGATATGGGAAAAGTTGGCAACACGATATAGAATTAGCCCCCCCTTAAGACATTGTCGTTATGTTACCCTTAAGAATAAACTGAGCTTCCCACGTTAGACCCAAACAAAATTCATAATTTAATACATTCAAAATCTTATCTATCTCAGCATAACTTGAATAATAAATATCAACGACAAACTGTAAGCTAAAATATCATTTCTAATTTTCTTAACTTTCGTTTCTAAAATATTAAATTCTCACGTTACTAGGGAAAATTTTTTATCTCTTCAAACTTGACGTCAATCTTATCGAGAATAATGTGATCCATTTTAAGAACACACACGCTCTTATTATTGCTTTCCGCTTATCTTCAGCGAAGAATTAATTTTAAGTAAAAGAATGTACACTATATTACCAAAAGTCTTTGAACATTTTCGGTCATTTGAATGGAAGAAATATTCAAAGCTTCCCTACTGTGAACTAATGATTTTGAAAAATATAATAAATTTATCAAATTTTTCACAGAAAAAAGCCATTGTGGATAATAAATTGGTCATCTTTTTCAACTCTCCTCGATTTTGCAGTAATATTTTTCAATACTAAAATTTATATGATTTTCAGAAATATTTATTGAAAATTAAATAATCTGTCTTAAGAGTGAGTTAAAATGCAAATAATAATCGTTTAAATATCGCTTAATAAAATAAATGTAATTTGAAAGTTGTCACAATGATTCTCTTAGTTTTCGTTCGCTTTGAAGAAAATTCTTTCAAGACCAGTGTAACAACATCGTCTGCTGTTAAATGATCCAGTTCGAATAATTCTTTATCGGTAAGATGAATATTGTTGAAAAATAAAATTTTTTTTTTCAGGGACGCAGATATAGTAGATTGCGATGAAAAAATTCGATTTTTTTTTTTGCAAGATTTCAATGCTTATTCTGTTGACAGTTCAACTTACCGCTTAAAATAGACTTTTACTCAATTCTGTGGAACTTCTGCTAACCTTGTCGATAACTTTTTTCACCGAAGGTATCGTCTCAGTCTCTTGAATCATTGTCGTCTCAAAAAACAATACTGATATCATACTTGCATTTCATAACTTTCAACGATTATTATATAATGTATAATATAAGAATTATTATTTTTTTAAATTTTTTGTTCCCATGAAGGGTTGGTGGACCGGGATGCCACAGAGAGTCTTGCTAGCCCATGCCTGTTTCTTTCAAACCTTACATATTATCTCCAGCGACTTCTTTTAAATGCTTATTTTGAAAGTTAGGTGGCGTTCCATTCCCAAAACATGGAAGTGTTTTCTAGTTTATGTGAGAAAATTAATTTTGTTTTGATGGTCTTTAGTGTAACTTTGTTGAATGTCGGGTGGCTTCAGCCCCACAAAAAAAAAAGCCTATCGACGCCATTGTACTTATTTTCAGCAATTTTGGGATTAATAACATTCAATATGTATTCATTTTTATTTCATTTTAACTCTAGTTTTAGGTGATTGTCAATAATAAACATCTTTTTGATTGGCATTTCGATTTTTTTTATGTGCTCTTTCGTGTATTTTCCCCAAAAAGTTTTTACATACCGACTTCACTGCCCGAGTTTGTGTATCAATACAAATCAACGAATATAGGTTTCCATATCACACATTCACATTAGTATGATAAGTCTCAAACAACTTTAAGTGATCGTATGTTCAGTGAAATGTCACTTCTTGTAATATATTGAACGTTATGTAAATAGTTTTTACGGAAAATAAAAGTTTTATTATACTGATACCATTTTGTTGTGCTCATTTTCTAAAAAGCTTTATTTATTGCATTTATATTTTTTTTTCCCCACAAAAAAAAACATTTGATTTTTCAATATGCGGCTATTTTCACCAAGCAACTTTACCCTGGTGGATTCCATAGGGAAAAAAATTCGATTTGAGAGTTAAATAATCCCAATCCGTCAAATCACCGGTTTAACAGATGGGAAAGTTCATTTTGACATCCATTTAAGAATACTACAAAGTTTGCTTTAAAGAAAAACATGCAGCCCACGAAAGAAAAAACGATGCATTATAAAAATTGGCCACAGATGCTGAAGCCAAAACTAACACCGCTGAGATTGCCAAGCTAATACGGATTTAATCATTAGTAAATCGCTTTTTATCTACAAAATGTTAACTTATATCCATAAAAATTGTTTTGACCACTTACGGTCATAGTGGAACTCAGAACAAATGTTGACGCCGATCGAGTCTATACAGATATTAATTAATTTTTTTATAAATACTTATTTTTAAAATAAATTGAAGCATTTTTTAAAGGGGTTATAAACGAAAAGGAAGCAGAAATTCAATTTTTTGTATGTTAGGAAAGGAAAAGCATTAATAGAGTGAAAACCATGATTATTATTTGCTTGGATTCCATAGCGACCCCAATTCGATTTGTGGTTTATTATTATTTGGTGGATGGAAATCACCAAATAATAATTCACAAATCGAATATTTACCTCAGGCTCCTGTCAGACCTCTGTGGCAAGCAGCTGCTTGAGGGGGTATTTATTTTATTATTTATTAATATGGACCCCCCCACAACGTAACGAAGTGTTAATCTAATTATCGTGGATTGTATCAAACTTATCCTGGATAATATGACCAAATATGAACCACTAAAGAATGTCCGAATCGTTTCAAAGACATCTGACGACTAGAACTGAGAAAAATCATTCAAATTAAGTATTTAAAAGATACACGGGATCAGGGGGATGTTAACGGTGCTCCACCAGCGACAGATCGAGGAAAATTTGACAAGTGGGGCACATAAAACTATTCAAACTAAGCGTTTGCTAATTGTGAAAAAAACGGAACCTGATAAAATGAATGAATGACGTTTAATAGGGGATTTCACTGGGGGAGTGCCCGGGTGCCAACTTTTTGGCACCCGGACACTTTCCCCTCATGGAAACCCTTCCCCCCGGTTCTGGAACTGCCACTATGCTTGCCTTTAAAAGGAATTCCACCTTGTGTCATTATTTTGTAATATTAGTTAAAAAGCGGAAGAAAGACCGCAAGTTAGCATTATTTGCGCTCAGGGTCGCCCCAAAATCACGTATTGTCCTTGGCGAGAAATAAAATGTGCCTTTTAATAGATTCGCATCAAATATAAAATGGCTTTCAATGCAATACTATAAATCAAACGATAACTTACTTCTAATTGCTGGTTTTATTTTTAAAGAACTGAAACTTTTTCCAAGATTTTTCCTTCAGAGTCAGATCCCTTTCCACGTGAAGCTCTTTGGCTGTGCCTGACTGGCTTATTGCCTCAATACCAGCCTGACTGAACCAATGAAGTAGAGAGAGTTGCAACTTGGCACTTAGCAGGTGATGCTTCGAGAATTCTCGTAGCTGAATCACTTAACAGTGAATCTATGATCTATGAGAAATGTCGAAGCACCAACTGTGCAGTCTCCCCTGTTGCTATTCATGCTACACCACTAATTTGCATCCAAGTCACAAAAAATGATTCATCACAAAATATAAAATAAGGCTGCAGAAAATAATCCAAAATACAATTTTAGATTCTGTCCCGTGGCAGAGTGGTTAGCGCGCTTGGCTACTGATCTAAGGGACATGGGTTTCGAGCCCCGGGACTACTGATCTAAGGGACATGGGTTTCGACCCCCGGGGTTACTGATCTATGGTACCTGGGTTCGATACCCGAGAAGGCATGTATGTATGTGTCGTTTTTCTGCTGAGGGCCTGCCATCCTCTCAGACCTACTATGGCGTATAAACTGACAAGCTCCTGTCAGACTTCTGTGGCAAGCAGCTGCTTGAGGGGGTATTTATTATTTTCCGCAGTGGCATACCCAGACACTTCAAATGAGGGTGGGTCGCTTTGACCATTTACCTTTCTATTTCTTTCATTATATATTAATGCATTTCGTATACTTTTAATATAAAAACACAGTTTTAATCATGTAAACAACCGTACAGTGTTGTTGGTGCAATTACTAAAACCAACTAAATACTAACTGTAGTTCATGACAACTATCAAAAACTACTGTACTATTATTTTTATTTCAGCGATTGTTAAACATTTTTGTATGTGGAATAAATTATTGAATTTCTGGAGCTCAAAACCAGTCGCACTTTTATACAATAAAAGTAATGGAAAAAGTTGTCTGATTTACGACTTTTCCCATTACGAACATTTCAAGAGGAAAGAATTAAATTCGTAAATCAATAATCCTTTACGATTCATTAGTATTTTGTGCTGGAGATAATATTTCATTCCTTCGCTATCTTCTTCGGCGTGGACTGTTCGCCACCATCCACAAAATTCACGAGCCCCTAAGGTTGAAGTCAGGCCCGGATCTAGAAAAGAATCGAGGAGGGTGGGGGGGCAAGAGACCGAATTTCCATAGCAACATAACATTTCCCTCCTCCGTTTTACAGAACTTTAAAATATTTCTTACAAAATGCATGAAATTAAAATAAGTAATATTTTTTTAGCCTTCCCCCAGATCTTGTCCTGGTTGAAGTTTTATTGATATTTCGCTTTTGCTTGTTATAATATTATAACAATAAAATTAAATATCCGAATCTTAGAATGAAATTGAACTTCTAAAAATTTTAGGATTAAAAAATTTCTTGAACTTTTTTGGCAATTTAACGAGTTTCTGGATTGGATGCAGTTTCAAAGATTTACTTGTAATCAGTGACGTGCCGGAAAATCCCCCCCACCCCCGCAAGAAATGTCTCGAGGGGGAGCTTTTTTGTTCCATTTAATATGCACCATCATACACTTGATTTTTTACTTTTTTGAAAATATACATAATAAATATCTGACATAAGTTTCGGTTTTCATAACATATATAATGCGACACTTTGGGAATGAATGGTCTTTACAACTTTATAGAATATTGCTTCAGTTGTGTTGTTTAGACGGACATAAACAAAATTTGTATTAAAAAGCTTATATAGCTTCAACTAAATTATTTTGAATGTGATTCATTTTACCCTCTTATTACAGAAAATGATATAAGAGCAGCAAAATAATAAGGAAAATTAACGATATTATTTGAAACTTTCTACTCTTAATAGTTAAACAGAAGCACTTGGACTTACCAAGGGCAATCGCAAGTCTGACAGAAAAAATGACATTAAAGGCCAAAATTGAATTTAAAAAAATGACGTTAAGGAAGTTCACGGCCAAGCTCAGACTGGTCCACAAGAAACAAAAAGAGGAATTTCTAATAGGGGAAATGAAGCTGATTATTCACGGTCTGTTATTATTTTCAAACCTATTGAAAAAAATTCCGGGCTCTTCCTTTAAACAGTTGTAAATAAAGCTTCCTCATAAATTTTGCATTTTATTTATGTACAGACCACCCAATACAGTGGGGGCCCCCTCGTCACTGGGCCTGCCAGTACGCCTCTGCTTGTAATAAATTAAAATTCTACAAATCCGGCATTTATCATTGATTTGCATCATAATCAACGTCTACGCTGCAATCTTTCATTTTGATGTTATATTCTACTTCGACTCGACGTATTCTCCAACACCACCTGTAATTTGTCATCGGAAACCTCAATTACGAGACCGTAACATAAATCATTTGAGTGTTATCTTTGTTATTCCTTGGCCCATCTCTCACCACTGCTCGATTTGCCTTTCAAACAGCAACAGAAGATCAGCTAATGGTCCATTCTCAGTTGGCAGCAAGCGAAGCAGAGGTCATACTTCTCAGGCGCCATCCCGTGACCTCTGGTTGACAAGAAGGTCATCCACTGTTTAACGGGGTCAAGTGATCCCAAACTCGTGTCTGATCTCACTCAGTCTAGCGCCAGGAGTCTGTACTGTTCCCAAACCACGTGACTCATTTTCTTTGAATTTCCATCACTTGCTGGGAGACGTAGGCAATGAACTAAAAGCAAGCTTCGGTGCCGTTTTGCAAGCCTAAAAAAACTAAAAGATATACTCTGAATCAGATGCAAAGTTTATAGCTGTGGCTTCCTTTACATTATATACCAGAACGGCGTTCTGGTCAACTCCGGTTCTGTCCAATCATTTGCCTCCCCCCCCCACCTATATATATTTCTAGGTCCCCGAGATTGCCACCCCGTTTTATTTTTTCTTGATCAGGATCTCGTGCATACATCTCATTAAAATAAACTTCCTAAATGCGTAGATTAAACACAGAGGAGTGGGGGGAGAGAACATAGGTCGAGTTACCAGGGGGAGATGTAATGTGCCCACTTATAGGTTAAAAGACTGCTAGGCCTTTCGTGGCACAAAGTTAGTAAGTTGTCGCGCCGAGAGTTTGCCGATGTGGATAGTCCGGTTTGACTTCCGGCAAGGTATGGATTTCCTCGTTTCATCCACCTCTCTGCATCAATTTGCCCTCGGTAGATGCGTCATCGTCATGTCATTTTCCGTGGCACGTGCTAAACCTGATCTCTGATCTTTCTAACCCAAAGGCTTCACTCAAGCATTGGGTCACTTCCTCCTCAAACTCGGTGGAAATCGAGGTTTAGTTTTTGAAAAAATATATACTTTGTGCTTCTCTATATTCTAGAAGAAGTTCCTTCCAGATGTATCAACCTTTCTTTGATTCTGACGGATTTGCTTATCTCAACCACGAGATTATTCCGTAGAGCTACTGTAGGACGACATTTTGTTTTTCGCTTATTGTTATGTGCGGAGTGGTATGGTTTATTTACATATTATGCATTTATAATAATGATTTAGGAATATTCGTTAAGTCCGGTGGTCGAGTAGTTAGAGCAGTTGGTTACTGATCAAAGGGATCTGGGTTCGAGCCCCAGATAGGAATGGATGCTTGCATTTTCTTTCTGCTGAGGTCTCGTCTTCCTCATTGATCCACTCTATGGCGCATTAAAATGTCAGACCTCTGTGGCAAGCAGCTGCTTGAGGGAAATACTTATTAAAAGTATTTAAGAATTCGCAAAACTTCACTACTTTTGCAAAAAACAAGATAGCGGCCAACATCTTTGCAAAATAATTACCGAATTGGGTTCTTTTACCTCTGAGAGGCAATTTTTTTCACTCCATGGGAAATGGCCAGGTCACAAGGACCTCGAGGGCTCAGAGAAGGTTGGGGGAAGAAGACCCACTGGACATCTGTTACGAGACAGATGGTAGACTCCATCCAGCGTGTTAAGTGCACGGGGTATAGTTCTCCCACACATGGGTTCACGGCTTAACATCCCATCCAACGGCCGGAGGCTTTTTCAAGCACATCGGTGTTTAGCGGAGATAAATCTCAACGCTGACACAGTTGGGACTCGAACCTTGGAAATGCGAAGTACGAACTTTGCCCACTACCGACTTTTTTTTTAGAAATTAGTGAGCTGGCAACCTTCGTGTCACGTGACACGAAGGTTGCCAGATCACTTTCTAAAAAAATCGTTGCCAGATATTTTTTCTGAATTCTGTAATCAACCATAGTGTTCGGATATTTTTTTGAGCGATTATACGTAATTACTATAACTTTCGTTTATTACCACCTTTTAATTAAATTTCAGGAAATGAAAATTTATGCCGTTAAATGTTTCAGCTTTCATAAACGAAAAGCAGCTGCTTGCTACTGAAGCCTGTTAGTTTAATACGCCATAGTAGAAGGTCTATGAGGATGGCGGGACCTCAGCAGAAAGGCAACAGATGAAACATCCATAGATTTCGTAACTCTTCAAATATTGAACGAGTATTTCTGAAAATCAAGATTTCGCTAGATTGAATTGAGATCTTTAGTCAGATTCTTCAGAAAATGAAGTTCATCTAAGAAGTTACTGACAATGGGATCTGGGTTCAGGGCTCTGGTAAGGCATGGATGTTTGCGTTGTCTTTATGCTGAGGTCTCGCCATCCTCACAGATCTTCTCTTTGGCCTTATTATATTGACAGCTCCTGTCAGTCCTCTGTAGCAAGCAGCTGCTTGAGGGGATATTTATTTGTTTATTGAGCTTGAATTCGATTTCTTGTTGACATAACAAGGACCTGTTCGTCATGCAGCGGCCATCCAGTGTCGTCTTGTTTGGCGAATTATCGCCAGAGTTGCTGGTGTGCCGCGAAACATCCACCAACCCAGTTTGGTTATATGCACTGTTGTCAATTAAGTCAGTTTCGTCCCTGATTCCTGTATCTGCATCACTTGCACGTGGAGGAGAGCTCTTTCAGCTGCAGATATCTCTAGATGCAAATATTCAGCCTCAATGGACAGAAGCCCTGCAGCTGTTTCTCCTGTTGGTGTGTCCTCCGCCACTTCCGCTCCACAGCAGGGAAGATGTAGAGAAGGATGAGCTGCCACTCCGAAGTTGTCTGTGGCGTTCGTTGTCTAGGTAACGGTAGCTAGATTCGGGGCAGCAGTGTCCCTGTCATGTGAGTGTCGGGTCAAGGCTTTCCTCCCGAGGCAACAGCGGAAGTTGCAAGGTTGTTGCCTCTCGTTTGCTCATTATCGCCCCTGGAGGGAAGAATTGGAGCTCCTCGACAGTTATGGCTGCGCCTCCATCGCCTCGAGAGAAAGTCAACACGAAGGAAGAGGTGGAATAAAAAAATCGCAGTGTTGTTGTGTGTTGGGAAACAAATCGTAGGCTGAGGGATGATGTATTAATACCACGGGTGGGGGGAGGAGTTGTCTATTGGTTGCTGCTGGATCGAGATTTTGATTGAAGGATGAGGTGTTCGGATTCAGGGACGTAATAACTAGCCAAGTAGTCATCGTAGTGTTAGGAGAGGGGTTGGCTGGTAAAAGCAAAGCTTTGTATTTAAGAAGGGTCCCTGAAAAATTAAAAAAATCCTGGGGTTTAAAATATCGCATTTTGCATTTGAACTTCTGAAAGATCTTTTCTTGATATCTCCCGGCTACATTGTTTTCTATAAGTACTGAAATCAGGTAGGTTGTTCCAGTTTTAAAGGATGGTGGAGATATGAAGATCCCACTTTGACATGGAGGATTCACAAGAGACTCGAAGTAAATTACGTTGTATTCCCTCTCTGGCTGGGGGCGGCTCAGTCGGTAGCGCGCCAGGCTCGTAATCTGTAGTTCCCAGGTTCGAGTCCCAGTTGGGTCAGCGTTGAGATTTATCTCCGCAAAATTCCCCCACCCTGCCCACGGTCAGTAGGGGACACCGATGGGCTTGGAAAGGCCGCCGTCTGTCGGATGGGGACGTTAAGCCGTGGCCCCGTGTGCGGGAGAGCCATACCCTGTGCACGTTAAAGAACACGCTAGATGGCCTTGACGGGAAACTACCATCTGTCTCCCAACAGCTGTTCCAGTGGGTCCCCTCCCCCAACCTTCTCTGAGCCTTCGGGGTCCATGTGACCTGGCCATTTAGCCCATGGTGTGCAAAAAAGTGCAGCTCAGAGGTAAAACAACCCAACCCTCTCTGGCTAGTTTCATTCGGAACAGGAATGTGTTGTATCCACAAATCTGACAGTTTCATTCTTTACAAGAATGTGTTTAAATTGTCCAAATAAAAATTTCTTAATTTTTTATTTAAATAAACGTTTGTAATCTTAGGTAACGAAAACGATGAATACCGCTTTCATGAAATTAAATACAGTTATCCGTCGGTTTACGAAGTTTCGCTTATTACGAGATTCACAAATTGATATCTTGTATATTTGTGGTAAAAGTAGTTTTGTTTCTGTAATAGAACAGCAGTGCATCTTTAATTAGTGTAGAGAGTGTCATTTCTTTCATAGTGACATATAACCAGCGAAAGATAATTGGTAAGAATGTGTCTATGCTTTGATTTGTGATTCGGTTTTGAATGTTATATTGGTATATCAGTTAGGATCCTTTAATCATAATTGATTAACATATTGGTGATTCAAGTGACTAATACTAAATTTTTATGCAATTTTTGCAAATTTATTGCCTCAATTATTAAATCAGTTTTTCTATAAGTACTGAAATCAGATAGGTTGTTCCAGTTTCAAAGGAGGGTGGGATATGAAGATTCCACCTCCTTTAAAACTGTTGTTTGTTTATTACGCATTCACGCATGGCAGTCAGATAAAAAAAAATACAACCAAAAATCTGTAACAAGATCGTAAGCTCACAGGACAAAAAATTTATCTCTAATTTCTCACCTAATACTACGTAACATCTCGCTAGGTATGAATTAACAGCGGCAATCCTATTAAGTATGGACTTCACTAATCGTCGGACATACACGTAACTATGGTCTAAACCACCCCTGCGAGAAGTCCAGAGATGTAGGTGAAAAGTTGGGATGATTTATCTCTAAGTGACACACTTTTTGTACACAATGGGCTAAATAGCCAGGTCACAAAAATTCCAAGGGCTCAGAGAAATTTGGGAAAAGGACCCACCGGGACAGCTGTTTTCCTTTCCTGTAAACTGTCCACGCCTGGTAGTACCCAGACATCTGTGCCCTGCTAGAGCTGCAGGTGAGAAGTTGGGTTATTTTCTCTCTAAGTGACCCTCGTTTTGTACATAATGGGCTAAATGACCTGTTATAAGGACCCCAAAACGGGCTAAGGGAAAGGGATTCATTAGACAACTGTTCAGAGATAAATGGAAGCCAAAAGAATACACACAAGTTAAGATTTGGGGTCCTTGTGACATGGCCATTAGCCCATTGTGTACAAAAAATGAAGCCACTGAGGAAAAAACAATCCAGCCTACCTGCACACGGAGTCAGGGCTTCTAACGTCCCTTTTAACGGCCGTTTGAATCCATCGGCCTCTCCTTACTAAATGAGGGTAGAGTGGTTATCAGAGAAAAATTTCTACACAGATGAAGTGGGGATTAGAATCTGGGGACGTCAGATTGCGAGTCTGGTGGCCACCATCTGAACCAACTTCTGCTCCTTGTCATGGCAAAAACTGAAATCAATGGATTACAATCACTTTAGGGGTTTTGTTTAATTCTTCGAAGTGAGTGATCTTAAGAATAAGGAAGCAATGAAGAGTTGCAATCAGCGCCATCTAGGGAAAAATATGAGAGTTTGCAATGTACCATTGCTATGATTGGTCAAATTCGTAATTGAGGTTAGATTAAACGCGAGATGAAACGCTCGAGTTACTTAAACTCTCATCAAATTCAGGTGTGGGAGTTAAGATGGCGAGGAACCAGATTGGTATCTGGAGTGAGTGAATCTAGTAGCGAGAGTATCGCTTTAATATTTGACCCATTTGCAAGAGACAACCCAAGCAGCGAGAAACATTTCCCTATCTTCATAAAAACCATTGGCTAGGCTCCACAGCCTGCAACGAGATGCAATTTGAGCTTCGTGGCTTATTTGCTAAAAGGTCGTGACGTCGACGCACTTCACTTTCGTTTGGGTGATTTGACAAATTCTCTTCGTACTGGAGTGGGGGAATCGAGATCCAATCAGATTTCAGGTGAATGGAAAAACACGTTTCTAATAATAATCTGCTAAAAAGTTAATTTAGGAAATTATTCTGAAGAATTTCTGCAAAATTCTTTCAGAGGAAAGGGTGTGGACGTATAGGAGGAAGAGGAAATTGAAACAAAATATTTTGATGTATAATAATCTAGAAATTGAACTTTCAAAACCATATTTTTCTTGACGACTCCTGAAAACCATCGTTTTATTTTTTTATCCCTCCCCCTAAACACCTGGGATCGAGCCACGGGTAAGGCATGGGTTTTTTTTTTAAGGTCCTGCCATCCTCATAGACCTTCTACTATGGCACATAAACTGACAGGCTCCTGTCAGATCTCTGTGGCAAGCAGCTGCTTGAGGGAGTATTTATTTTTATTATTTATACACATTTGACTAAAATCTGGGCGTGGACCTGGAGAAGTTAAAAAAAACCTCAGTGAAAAATAGCTCTACTTTTCCATTTTTCTCTTAAATTCTGAATTGCTGTTTCAGCTCGTCCTGTACCACGTTGAATTCTACTTTTTCTTTCTTGGGTCGGCGGATTGACTCGCAAGGCTTGCAATCTGCAGTTCCCAGTGCGTCGGATGGGACGTTAAGCCGTGGCCCCGTGTTCATAACAGCCACACCCTGTGCACATTAAAGAACACGCTAGATAGCCTTGATGAAAGGGCTCCCATCTGTCTCCTAACACCTATTCAGCGAATTCCTTCCCCTACTTTTCTCTGAACCCTTGTGACCTGGCCATTTAGCCCATTGCGTGCGAAAAAGTGCTCAGAGGTAAAACAATCCAACCTTTTTTTTTAAGAGGGAGGAGATAAACTGAAGGTTGTTTGCGCTCTAACTTTACACTGCGTTTTAGAAGACCAGTGAACAACCTATGTGAAATATCATGAGTGGCAGTTTTCAAGATTGCTATTTATGATTTCTTCAGTAAGGCATCTTCTATTGTCTGCGTGAAGTAAACACCGGGTCACCAACAAAACGCTCTCAGAAGACTCCCAATTGAAATTCGTGGTGTTTTAAACCTAAAATTTGATATTATGTAATTTAATAATCCTCCCCACTCCCCCCCCCCCCAAAAAAAAAAAGTTTTGTTCAGAAACGCCTGACATCTCCGTTTTTAACTCGTAGCATTGTTACAATATTTGTAGATATATTTTTTTCGACATCTGCTCCTAGACTGGTTATTGATTATGTTATGCGAAATTCACTTCAAGGGAAATATTTTGGCCTTAAATGGGCTGGAGATACGAAAATTTCTGATTTAGATTATGCTGATGATTTAGCCCTTTTGGCAAATGATGTTGATGAGATGAACTCTTTCATTCGAGCTGTTGATGAAACCGGTAGTATAGTAGGTTTGGTTATAAACAGAGAGAAAACTAAAGAGATGAAAATTGGTCAGGCAGGCTGTGATTCAGTTAATCTGAATGGTTGCAGTCTTGAGCAGGTGTCACAGTTTAATTACCTTGGGAGCTATGTAACAGATACTGGTGATATGCGGCATGAGATTAACAGACGAATAGGGATTGCTGCCGGGACTTTTAAGAATCTATGGAGATTGTGGAGAAATAGGCGTATACCCCTAAAGACTAAAATTAGACTGTATAATAGTTTGGTTCTTTCTAGGGTTAGTTATGGTAGTGAAACTTGGACGCTGTGTAAACAAGATAACAGGAAACTAGATGCTTTTGATTCCAGATGATTACGCAGTATCTTGGGTATTAGGTGGTTTAACTTTGTAACTAATGGTGAGGTTAGGCAAAGGAGTCTGCAACCTCCTTTAAGCAGCATATTGTGCAGAGAGAGACTCCGCTGGTTTGGCCATGTTGCCCGTATGGATAATTATAGATTGGCGAATAGAGTTATGAACAGTGTGCCCAGAGGTCTCAGAAGGAGGGGGAAACCTAGGATGCGGTGGGCAGACAATGTCAAACAGGACCTTGTTAGAATTGGTGTGCATTGGTCAGATGCAGCAGATGTAGCTCAGGACAGATATGCTTGGAGAATTAAACTGCGCGGTCTGATTGGACCTCTGTAGCCCATGGCTACTTGAGGATGATGATGATGATGTCTGATGTAAAATCAGCGCATAACACCTTTCCTCAAAGGTCCGCTGCAAAAGGGTTGGTTGGGTTGTTTTACCTCTTAGCGGCACTTTTTTGCACACAACGGGCTTAATGGCAAGGTCGGAAGGACCCCGAAGACTCAGAGAAGGTTATGGGAAGGGACTCACTGGAATAGCTGTTAGGAGAGAGATGGTAGCCTCCCATCAAGGACATCCAGCGTGTTCTTTAACGTGTACAGGGTATGGCTCTCCCTCACACGGGGCCACGGTTTAACGTCCCATCCAACTGATGGCGGACTTTCCAAGCCCATCGGTGTCCCCTACTGACCATGGGCAGGGTGGGAAATTTTGAGGAGATAAATCTCAACGTAATACATTGCACAGCTCCATACTCTAAATGTTACACGCACATTTGCATCGTGGATGATTTGGCTTGAGTGAGATGAAATAAGTATAGAGGCGAGAAGGTTGGTTTACTTCTGACCACACAATGGGTTAAATGATCAGGTCACAAGGACCCCAAAGGCTCAGAGAATGTTGGTGAAGGGGACCAGAGGAGACCCACTAGACAGCTGTTAGGAGTGAGATGGTAACTTCCCGCCAAAACCATCCAGCGCGAACAGGGTATGGCTCTCTCGCCCATGGAGGTACGGTCTTACATACCATGCGATGGACTTTCCAAGCTCAATGGTGTCCCTTTCTCACCGAGGGGCAGGGTGGGAGTCGAACCCAGAAACTGCATATTACAAGTTTGGAGTGTTAGCGATTGAGACTTCCCCTGCCCCCTCTTCGCATAATAGGACGAAAACGGAACTAAGATTCATTGGCGATTTGCACTTTCAATTGTTTTGTTCATTCAGTATGAAATGTCGTTAGCCAGCCTCGTATCTCGAGGAATGATTTACCTCTCAACGTCACCGATATTGAGATTTTCTCCACATTTCGCCTCCTCTTGATAAGAAAGGCGGTCACCGCGTGACTTGGAGGAGTCACCTTCCGTAGATGAGTGAAAAATCATTCCGACATTCCACGAAGCATCGGTCGATGATGCTGAAACGGTGTCAGATTCGGCGTTGTCACGGCAACGGACTGCATTATCACGTCTTGCATTGGATTATCAGAAAGCGAACTAACTAGTTTTTAGGGACTTGTGGAAACAAGACCACGTGACAGTACGCCGCTACGGGGGGGGGGGGGCTTTATCTAAGGAAATGTTGTCGGCGAAGGCGGAAGATTATTCGTGATAAATCATTTGCAGATGAGTTGGAGCAAGGAACTGGAATTGGGACGCGATTCTGAGAATTTAATCATCCATTAACGCACAAAACTCGGCTAGAATTAGCAAATTGGACTCGCTTGGAATTCATGAATAATAAATGCGTTAAAGAAACACAAATACAGTAAAATATCTTGTATTTAAATATCACTTGCCCAGAATTTGAAGTGCAAAGTTCTTGTCTGGTTGAATTTTGTTCTCTGAGAATGCCCGGCTACATCGAACGAGGCTTTTCAATTTAAAATCTAAACGTGCTATTATCTACGAAGCTCGAAGAAGCATCTGCAAACAATTTGCTTCATTTCAGGCATTTTCCAAATGCGATGCAATTTGTGTCACTGTTCATACATACTACATTCCGTTTGTGATAAGTTTTCAATTTTTTTTGCGTTGTTAAGCGAAAATAATATTTCAAACCTTTTTTTTATTTTCCCCCATTTCTAGTATTGGCTCATAATCTGCAGTTCCCGCCTTCGAGCCCCCCCCCCCCCCTCTGCCTTCGGTGAGAAAAGTGTTACCGATGGGCTTGGTAAGGCCGGCATTGGCTGGGATGTTAAGCCGTGGCACAGTGCGCAGGAGAGCCATACGCTGGGCATGTTAAAGTTCACACTGATAGCCTTGACAGAAGACTACTATCCAGTAACCAGAGGGATGGCAGGGGGGGAGAGAAGGGTCGGCCCTCTCTCTGGCAAGTCCATAAGTCCCACTTATGGATCTAGCAATCTTTTAATCTGTTTGAATTTTTGAAACTTTAAACTTTTGCTACGTTAGCTACGTTAGAATAGAAGGATTCCTCTACATTTGGGATATCGACACAAAAATATGCTTACGGTTCACATTTCCAGTTTTTATTTTTTATAAAAATTTTATGGTCAGCCCTCTCTATAAATGCCAAAGCTCCCCTACCCCCTTCTAGCCTCTCTTTTTGCTTTAAGCTGGTTATGGATCTACTACCATCTTCTCCTAACAACTGTCCACTCGGTTCCCTTCACCGATCTTCTCCGAGCACTTGGGTTGGGTTGTTGTACCTCTGAGCGGCACTTTTTTACACACCATGGGCTAAATGTCCAAGTCACAAGGACCCCGAGGGCTCAGAGAAGGTTAGGGGAGGGGCCCACTGGAACAGCTGTTTGGAGACAGATGGTAGCCTCCCGTCAAGGCCATCCAGCGTGTTCTTTAACGTGCACAGGGTCTCTCCCGCATACGGAGCCACGGCTTAACGTCTCATCCGACGGACGGCGGCCTTTCCAAGCCCATCGGTGTCCCCTACTGACCGTGGGCAGGGCGGGGAATTTTGTGGAGATAAATCACAACGCTGACCCAGCTGGGTTCCGAGCCCTTGGAGTCCTTGTGACCTAGCCAATTAACCCTATTCTACGCAAAAAAAAAAGTTCCTTAGAGATAAAACAATCAAATTCTGGACTCTCCAACGTAAAATTCTGGGTGTGCTACTGGTTACGGAAGTTTGAATATTTAACACAGTGCCAGAATATAAAATCGATGAATATTGATTTTCAAAACTTCTAAAATATGCACTTACTTCATTAAATGGTTTGAAGTAATGCTTATCCCCAAAATTTTAGTTAACTTCTAAGTATATTCTTATCACTCAACTTGCATTACTGTTCTTATATATTCAAACTTCCATAAATCTTTAAATAATAATGGAATATTGTTGAAAATACAGATTTTGATAGATATGATTAAGATCCATGGGCCTATTTAAGGGGTAGTTTTGGGGTTGAAATCCCCACCCCCCGCACAAAACGTATGTTTAATTTTTTATGTTTTTAAAACATTTAGTAACTCTTAAACACTGATTATTATTTTTTTTAATATTTACTTATTGATTAACCTATTTTGCAATCTTTAAAAAAAATCAAATATCTCCAAACATATTTTAAAAATACGCCACTATTGAAATCTTTAAATTACATTCAGTAACTTTTTCCAAAAAATAATTAAATTTTTTTTAAAGAAGTTATGGATTTTTGAATTTAACATGGAATAATTCTAACAAATCAATCACTAAATGTACAAGGACGTATTACATTAAGTCAAATGTCAGGCTCTCTTCAGTTACAACTGCCTCAGAGATCCATACACATATATAAGCCATAAAAAATAACTGATAACGTTTTATTACAAGGTTATGCCAGCTGGAACAGTAGTTGAAGTCTTTAACCTTCAGCCCATTTAGGGGTTTTGATTAGCTTAATAAAACTGACGCCACTCTAAACACTGGTAGTTAGAAAAGTTCTTGTTTCAGACAAAATACAATAATTCGCATTCTTTTCACAGAGATGACAGAACAAGGAAAACTTTCTTTCGAAATATTTACTAATTCTAACGTAATTTTTCGCACGATTTCAATTGCTTGAAACTGCGTTCCCTAGAAGCGATTATGATGGAAAATAAAAAAAAACGTGTCATTTACTGGCTCTACGAAAGTGGCGCCAGAGGTAGGGCTTAATGTGTCCTTGCTGCCATACTTTAATGAAATGATTTGATCTTAATTCTGACGTCACCAGGCATAGATTACTTTCTGACTTGTGGCGACATCTCGCGGCACAGTTTAGTATTAACAGACATTAATAAGATGTTATTAATTAGTGTTTTATCGCTTGTGATGCTATGAACAATGAAAGCAATATAAGTAAATTATAATATATTAAGTTAATCTGATTAAATTTAATTTCAAGCTTACTTTATTCACAAAATATCAACGAAACAATAGACCTATTTCGTATTTTGCTCTTTTAACCAGATGAACTTATTACATCAAAGGCCACAGACTTAGATATAAAAGAAAAATGAAGGGACGAGGGAGGGGGAATGGCAAGAAATTAAATAGAGCGGGAAAAAAGAGCAAAAGGGTGAGGGGAACAAGAGACAGGATTTCCATTGGAGTATAGCATTTCACGCTCAGTTTTAGGATCTTTGAAAAAATTTATTAAAAAATGCATGAAATACAAATATTTATAATTTTTTTTGTCTCTATTACCTTTACTAGCAACCTCAAGGGGGTGGTCCTTTCCCCCCCTCACATACCCCTTAGATCCGACCTGTGAAATGGAACATTCAGCCGTGCCCTCGTGTGCAGGAGAGCTGGGGTTAAATTCTGGGAGACCTTTTTTTTGCTAAACAGCTAGGCCACAAGGACTTTAAGTGCTCAGAGAAAGTTGGGAAAGGGGGGGATTCATCTCTTAGGAGACAGAAAGAAGCCTCCCGTTCTTTATTCCTCAACACAGAGTCACGGCTCAAAGGACTGACGGACGGCGACCTTTTTAAGCCCATCGGTTTTTCCCTTTCTCGCCGAGGGCAGGGTAGCGCTAGAAGATATAAATCTCAATGATGACGCAGTTGGGACTCGAACCTGCACAACCACAATATCTATAAAATATCCATAAGATATCTAAGATTACAAATAGATATCTTATTTTCTGGATATTGTGGTTGTTTGGAAACTTATATGCTACAAGTCCATTGTGCAATCAGCTGAGCCAACCTCCGCCTCATATCTGCAGGAGAGAAACTCTATGGTGGTGAAAGAACAGGCCGATGAGAAGCTTCTATCTCCTGAGAGTAGTCCCTTTGCCCAACCTACTCTGAGCTCTTTGGGTCCTTGTGACCTGGCCATTTAGCCCATTATATGCAAAAAAAGTGCAGCTCAGAGGTAAAACACTCTAAATGAATAATGTCCATTAACTTCGTTCATTACAAAAGAATATTCTTTCTCTATTCTGAAAACTGTGGGAGAAGATCTGTCGATAAATCTTAACCAGAATAACAGCTGATATGAACATCGTGTCGAGTGTATTTTTTTCCGTTCACTTCCTCTGCTGAAAGTGAACCGACTTTCTTCAACAAAAGAGTGCACAATAATTCTCATTCACAATAGCGCAGGCAATAAAAAAAATCTCATGACTGGTAATTGCCTTGGGAAAGCTGTCTTGCAATCTAAGAAGGCCTTTTTGCCACCGTGGAGATTGAAACTCGACTCCACAGAGTTGTTTCATTCACATGCAACAGAAACAATTTCTCATTGTGAGGTTTTGGGAGCAATATCCGCAGGCGCCGTGATTGTATCTGATAAGGATTCAGTCTCACTCTCTAGAATGGCAAGAGGAGTGCGTAACTACCACCAGATTACAAAGTATTACAACAACCAGGCAGGAATTAAAATGAAGTCATGATTTTGGACCTGGCTAGTCGACATCCGGATCTAAAAAAAAATTTTTTTGTAGGGGGAGGGGCAGACCCATAACTGAAGGGGCTGCGTTATAGCCCACCCACTGATAGCCCATGAGTCTCCTCTTGCAAGCTATTTAGTCTGAATTTTTGGAAATTTTAACTTTTGTTACTTCAGAATTCAAGGAATCTTTTACATTAGAGATGCTGAGGCAAAAGGTTTTGCAACAGCTCATATTTTGTCATAGGCTCATAAGTTTTTATAATCTTATTTCTATAAAGATTATTTGGTCAGCCTCCCCTACAAATGCGATAGCCTCCTTCTATTACTTTGAGCTGGTTACGGGTCTTAAGATAGGAGTTGGGGGGGGGGGGGGTCCAGATTAATCCGGAAAGGACCACATCGATGTTCCGCTTGTCTTTCCAGAAATTGCATTCACCAAATTGCAATGTTCAAATATAGGTTTATTCCCATCGTTATACCTGTCTTTTTAAAAAATTTCGTAAACATATCCGTAATATAGAATATTATTTTTTCTGCTACGTTACGGTTTTAAATTTCTACAGTGGGCGAAGAGAGCACGGCTTTTCTTGCTCCCCCTTAGAAACCCTCCCCAGCCCTCTGCGATCCGGTCCTGTTATTTGGTAAGCTACTGCTCAGCGAAATCTTTGTCCGGAGTTAATTTGCTAATAAACCAGAATATATATTTTTTCGAGAGAACAAAGTAGAGATGAGCTCCGACGTCCGTTCCAACCAACTAATCTTGGTTTATCCAAGTTATAAAATTATAGGTAGCGGACAGTAGAAAGTGTCTTCTTAGAATGAGCTCTTCAATTTCAAAAGAGCGTTAAAGAGTCGATTACAATAAATACCACTCTTCAGCAGAACTCCTAACAGCAACATACGACGAGTTCAGATACAGCAGATCAAGTATATTCAAGCGCAAAAATTTCAGGTCCATCTTAGAGAAGAAAAAAAATTCAAAAATATAAAATTTATGCAACTCTGAAATCTCTACTCTCTAGGTCTTTGAGGTCCCTTAGTTAACACTTCCCTGTTCATGATCCTGGCTTCTGCCTCCGCAATTCCCATTAGTTCTCCTTCCTCATCAGCTTGTCACAACCAATTGCCTTTGGAATGCAATGGGCACTGATGATCTGATCATCATAACGGAACCAGAAGGAGATGATGCGACTGATACAAAGGGATGAACTCTCACCGTTGTCGACAGAGATCACTGGAAGCTCGAGTGATGTGAAAGGGCGCGAACGAGCTGACAAAGGCGTCATCAATCAACATCCCAGTTTTCTTCATCATCTTTTCTTTCGGGATGGGAATGACGTGGCAACCAAATTCCCTGTCGTTGCCCGATGGTGGCGCGTAGTTCCGCTACGCCACATCATCCCACGTGCATCAGTAGCGAGCAGGGCTGCTGATGCTGCCATTCGACGCGACGGCGCCGTAAGCCTAACGTTTCACCCCAGGGTGCAGACGCGGGTATTGCTCTCCGGCACGTGACTTCGTGACGTGGGCACGAGCGGGTTGCGAAGCTTCGGCCTCCGGGCCCACGTAAGTTGCGTGCTGAGATTGGAGACGTCATCTTCAATCCCAACAGAGATGTTGAGGAGAGTTTTTGCGCTGCTCTAACCATCGCATGGGGAACAAGGCAGATGCTAATTGGCTGGAGCTCAGTATCCGAAGTGAATGAGAGGAAGAGAATTTTTAATGGGTTTTGAAGAGCGACAATTCGAGTTGCGTTATGGAAATCAGGTGCGGGGGTGCCTCAGTCGGTAATGCTCCACGTCGTAATCTGCAGTTCCCGGGTTCGAGGTCCCCTCCCCCAACCTTCTCTGAGCCCTCCGGATCCTTGTGATCCGGCCTTTTTAGATCCTGTGTCTAAAAAAGTACCACTCAGAAGTAAAACAGCCCATCAGCACAGCTTATGGAAATCCAGTTTATGTTTTAATGCACTCCAGTTGTTAATGCATCATCTCGGTTCTTATCATGGGATGGATACAAAACTTCTCAACTGGGGGATGTTGGTCTTTTTAACTCTGAGCGGCACTTTTGGGCACACAAGAGGCTAAATGGCCAGATCACAAGGCTCCAGATGAGAAGTTGGGGAAAGGACCAACTGAATAACTTTTAAGAGAAAGAAATCTTCCGTCACGGTCATGGAAAAAGTTCTTTAGCGTGAACAGGGTGTGGCTTTCCTGTGCACGGTACTACGGATTAACGCCCCATCCGACAGACGGCGACATTTCTAAAACCTTTATTGGCGCCTTTTTTACCGAGAAAATTACGGGGATTAAAATAAAATTTTTAAAAAAATTACTCCTCAAGCAAGGGACGTACCCGGGGATCCAGATTCTCCTCCTCCCAATAGTCCAATCGTCTTATGCGAAAGTGTGTTCTTTAACGTGAACAGGTATGGCTCTCCCACACACGCCCACGGCTTAACGTACCATCCGACGGATGGTAATCTTTTCAAGCCCATCGGTGTCCCTTACTGACCGTGGCAGGCGGGGAGTTTTGCGGAGATAAATCTTAATGCTGGCACAGGTGGGACTCGAACCTCGGAATTGCAGATTACGAGCCTGGCGCGCTACCAACTGAGTTACCCCTGCCCCACTTCGTGCAGAGCCACTAGGAAAAAAATCTATAAAGAGCAGCAAGAAAAACTCTCTACTTAAAAGCGAAAACATACATTTCTAATGATAGTGAACTGAAAAAAAAAGATATCCTTTTAAGGAAAATATAATGATTAAAGGAACAAAAATATATATATTTATAATGAGTATTATGAATTGGCAAAATCATTTCGTTATGAACTTAAAAATGCTTGTCAGAAAACAGGAAGAAATGAGCCAGAATCAGAAAATTGGGTTGGGTTGTTGGGTTGTTTTACCTCTGAGAGGCACTTTTTTGCACACCATGGGCTAAATGACCAGGTTACATGGACCCCGAAGGTTGGGGGACCCACTGGAACAGCTGTTGGGAGACAGATGGTAGCCTTCCGTCAAGGCCCTCCAGCGTGTTCCTTAACGTGCACAGAGTATGGCTCTCTCCCACACGGCGCCACGGCTTAAAGTCCCATCCGACGGACGGCGGCCTTTTCCAAGCCCATCGGTGTCCCCTACTGACCGTGGGCAGGGCGGGGAATTTTGCGGAGATAAATCTCAACGCCGACCTAGCTGGGACTCGAACCTGGGAATTACAGATTACGAGCTTGGCGGGCTACCGACTGAGCCACCCCCGCCCCTCAGAAAATTGATTTGTTTTATGAGTGACAAATGACGCCCACGACCAGCGCTGTATTATCGAATAAATGGAATCGTTCTGTTCTAATGGACATCAGAAGCCACAAAATAAAGAATTAAGTTATAACGTTGGCAGTGATGAATTCTTTCCTTATTTGGTTTAGTTGTTGCCATTGATAGAATCACTTCGGCGAAAGGGAGGAGCCAACAAACGCCTCTGCGCATGGGCGGAACCAGTCAATCTGCACCCGGGGATTCTACGAAATACGAGGGGCCTCCGACTGCTGCTTGCGATTAATTTTGGCAGAAAAATAACTTGCATCACTAGTTACATTTTAAGTATTCAAATGGTTTGTTTGTGAAAAAGTACATCAAGATAATATTAATAGAGTAGAACCTCGATTAACCGATCTGCTGTATTTAGAAAAAGGGGGTAAATAGCGTAAGCCGAAAAGTCAGATATTTTTGAAGAAAAGCACGAAGTGAAAAAAAAGTACGCTAAAAGCATTTTGAAATACAGTTCATTTTAAGAGTCTTAAACACTCGGCACCCCCGAAGTCATTTCGTGCGTCCGTTCTATCATAATCTAGCACAGTGTCTCGCAAACTTTTTTACTCCGCGGCACACTGAATCTAATTTTTTTTCCCGCGGCACACCTAAAAAGGAACAAAAGCAAACTCTATATAATCGTCATTATATTTGCGCTTTGTTGAAGTCATCAGCCTGGTTTTACTTGAAGATTTGCTCTCGTTCTTTAATTCATAACTCGGTGTTTGTTTTAAATATTTGTCCATTCTATGGCTTGAAATAATCAAAAATTAATACCAAAATTTGGAAAAAGCTTGATAAATACTTACAAGATCCCAGTTGATAAGATCTGAAAGATTTTTATTAAAGCACGTCGATAACACAAGTCAAGTCAAAATGAAATCTTTGGAATATCTAGTGTCAATTTGAAAATCTCTCGCGGCACACAGTTTGCGAGACACTGATCTAGCATAATCATGGTAACGAACTGTGATTTACTATAATAGCCTGTCTCAACCGAGATGATGTCAACACGGAGAGGTGGCCCGGATGTAGAAAAATATAAGAGGGGCATTAGTATGGAGAATATATGATCGCATTCAGCCAAAGATGACAAATGAAATTTAGATTCATGTTTTGGTATTAAAAGCATGGAACAGTTAATTAATAATATAAAAATATAATTATATTGTTATTGTTTATCATAAAATGCTGCCCGTCACATGAGAGTTAGGTCTACTTCTCAGCGATGCTTTTTTTTTTTGCACGCAATGGGCTAAATGGCCAGGTCACAAGGACCCCGAGGGTTCAGAGAAGGTTGAGGGAAGGGACAGGGCGGATGTTTGCGGAGATAATTCTCAGCGGTGGCCTAGACAAGCCTGGCATATTACCTACTGAACCCCTCTCCCCCGCACACATATTGAGGAAATTAATTCGGTTCCGGTATGAATTGAGTTTGAGATCCTTTATCTTCTTATAAACATTCATGTAATGATAAACAAAAACACGTTAATAAAGCATAATTATAAATATAAAATTAAACCTATAGAAATAATCCACAGGGAACAGCTGTTAAAGAGAATTAATATTACTTTTATAGCATTATGAAGACACATGAAGGCAGCGAATAAAATAATGCTCTTATTTTCCAAAATAAAAAGTTCTCATTTCATAAAGAAAAACATTTCACGCTGTAAAAGTATCCACATATATTTTCCATCAAGAGAAAAATTTCAATATTTTAGGGTACAATAACCGGTGGAATGAAAAACGAAATTATGCGGGAAAATAGTTACTAGATATTTTAGTGAAAAAAAGATAAAATAGGGAACCACTGATTAAATCTATTGAAGATACGAAACAGTCTTTCGCTAGCACAGTGTAATATTACGCTATTACTCGGTTATATTAAAAATTTGAGTGTGTCCATCAAAATTTGGATAAATTTGATCATGATTTTCAATTTGTTTTCAGTCATTTTTCCTAAAAATCTTGTTTTAAAAGTTAGAGAGCATTGAATCTCTGAAACAAATACATATCCTCCCCCCACCCCCTGGAAAAATTTCTGCCTGCACTCATGTGTTGTGCAATGTGAAAAAAAAATAAGTAAAGCTTGTTCAAATTCTTTATTTCCATTTGATACGTAATTGATTTGTATTTGAGCGTTATATATGTAGGAGTGTTATCACGTATTATGTTTTTTAAAATTATTTTCATAATGAGCTGCGAATTTGGTATTGTTTGGCTAGTTCTCTCCGATGCAATCGCTAGCTTAAAAATACGAAGAAAACATAAGCGATGCATCGCAGATCCACTTAAAAAAGCAAAATTAAACAGTCAGATTTGAAAGAACTTGCCTAAAATATAAATAAAGTTTGTTGCTAGTTTTTAAACTTATTATTTACTTTTTAAGGATTTTTTTTAAAGTGAATCGGTGAGGTATCGGTTACATTTCTTGTGCTTTAAAGTAGCGATCACATGGGCGAGAACTACTAAATGATGCAAAATTTGCAACTTATATATGACAATAACCTCCAATTGAAAATATAATACATTATCAAATCTAGCAGAAGATAGAATGCTAATAACATCGGAGAAAACTAGCCAAAAAATGCTACATTTTGCATACATTTGAAATTTACATAAAATACATTTACAAATACACTTACAAAAAAATGCAAAAATGCATACATTTTAAATTAGTTCTTGATGTGATTATTCTGTTTAGGGGGGGCTTTTTTTTTTTAAGTACGGCATATAAACTGACAGGCTCCTGTCAGACCTTTGTGGCAAACAGCTGCTTGAGGGTTTTTTTTTTTATTAAGGCATTACTTACATTTTTCACGTTTCTTAAACTAGCGAATATACTTTGGTTCCCAGATTACAATTACACGGAATACTTCGGGAAGACAATATGGCGGCTGAGTAGCTCTGAGGAATAATTATCGGCAGGATGATTTGACGTAGAGTATCTGCACAGATTGACTGCACTAAGACTAAGTTAAAATAACATACCGTAGCCATGGGTGGCCAGGAACAGGCGTGGCAAAGGAAAGCAACTGTAACCCAAGGGCCTCAGTTCTCAGGTAACTCCCAACGCCAATATAAAAAAATAAGCCCAACCGACATGGCGACAGCACAACAATCGTCAATAATTTTGATCTGAAATATCAGTTGCCAGGTTCAAATACTCAATGCGAAACCATTATGTTATTTATTTTTAATGAAAATTTTTTTTTCGTAACATGACTATGTTTTCCAAATGAGTTTAGAAACGCTACCGTAACTAATTTTCCCAAATAGTCACTTCGGCATTAGATTACGTCCTATTGTTGTAATTCACTGAAAGGTCCTACAAAAAATCCACACGTTTCACCACTGATTGTTTTCGACCAAAACAGATCAAATCACCGTTTCATAAAAAAAATAGTATAGCCAAAATGCACAATTTATGTTTTTCGAGTTGTTAAGAAAATATCTTTACAAAAAAATGTAAATTAAAAAATTTAAAAAATACCTCTCCTCCTATAGGGCCCTAAAAAGTAGAAAATAAACCTAAAGCTTATCGATAGTGCAATCAGTCACGAGTTCATTTTCACTTCAAAGGAAGATAGGGCGCCGATTTACCTACACGACAAGATTGCCGGCGCCCTATCTTCCTTTCAAGTGAAAATTAACTCGTGACTGATTGCACCATCGATATGCTTTAGGTTTATTTTTCTACTTTTTAGGGTCCTATAGAAAGATACGTATTTTTTATTTTTTTTTTAAATTTATATTAATTTGTTGCCACTAAAAACAATATAAATTAAAATATTGTAAATATATCAAAGTATCTGATATACGACACATAAACATCGAGCACATTTACACTCCTTCTGGAGTCAGGTTTGAGGTAGCCCACGACATTGAAGATGTCACAAGCTTTAATTTGTGATGCAACTAGTTAAAGTCGAACCCCGCGAAAATCCCCCCCCCCATTTTATCAGGGGGTCTTAGTGGGGGCATAATTCGAAATAGTATACATCCGTCTTTATACGAGTTTTCATTTGACACCTAACATAACTGTAGGCCCTCGCGTTCGGATGATATAGCAAAACGACTTTCACATTTCCCGTTTTTTAAGGAGGAAAAAACATGGCGGTCAAATTTTTTTATAGTCTAAGACACTCCCCGCGTCACAAGCTTTCATTCGACACATAGCTCGTTACTTTATGTACTTGCGTTCAGGAGATATAAGGGAACAATCATTTTCATATTTTCTCCCTTTTTCAAGGGGAAGAAAGCATGGGGTGGTTAATTTTGCGTAGCCTAGAACATTCCGCGCGTCGGAAGTTTTCATTCAACGTTTAGCTTGTTACTTTCGGCCTGCGCGTTCTAGAGATATAGCTTAACATTTCGTTTCACATTTCCCCTTTTTTAGGGGGGAAGAGCAAGGGGTCAATTTTTTTATAACCTATGACACTCCCATCGTCACAGGCTTTCATTTGGCACATAAATCATTAATTTTCTCCATTGCGTTCGAAAGATATGATGGAACAACATTTTGTCAAATCCATACATGGAACAGAGGACACAAAAGTTCACGGATTGTTTTGTTTCACTTGACCTGAATACCTGAGTTGAGATTTTTTCCGCTAACCCCCTCTCCTCCTTCGCTGAGAAAGACGGTACCAATGGGTTTGAAAAGGGCGTAGTCAATCGGAGGGATGTTAAGCCGTGGTTCTGTGTGCCACACCCTGTGCAACTTACTGGATGGCCTCGATGTGAGGCTTCCAATTGTATCTTAATAGCTGTTCAATGGGACTCTTACCTAACTCTGAAACCTATGGATTTTTGTGACCCCCTTCAAAGAAACAAAAGGTGCCGTTCAGGTTAAATCAACAAAATTCTTAGAATTATCTTTACCGGGTTTGAAAACGTCACTAATCGTGACATAACAAGAATTTTTGTTAAATAATTTCTCTCTCTCGCCTTTTGTGTCTTTAGTTTCTTTTAGTGCTTATTTCCTCTTAAAAGTATGGCGCTATTATTATTTGCTAATCTCCGAATGTGCAAGTTCAAAAAGTCTACCTAATGCTTAAATTGAAGGTTATGCTTAAACATTCGACACATCCCATAGCGAAAAAAGAAAGGTATTTTTTTAACAACTTCCATTCTGTTTCATCTCTAAACTCACAGAATGTCATGTGACATTCTTCAGGATGCACTCCCTGATGAACTTCAGATATCAGACGCTTTGTTTTATGTTGAGCGAGAGAGTTCTGGCACATGTGGCTTATGTCACAGATAATGGGACTCTGGGGACCAGGAATGGCTTAGGCCTCCCATCAGCAGTTTCACTGCGGAATGCCTGAGATCTCTGCCAACTCGTGCAATTCAAAATCCCTAGCAATGGCATCAACGTTTTTACTCTTTCAACAGCCAGGAAATTGGCAACCTATGATTTTTATATATCACTGTAACTCGAACTGCGACAATCCTTCTTCTAGAACTCTGAACTTCTGCAAGGAAATAAAAAGGGACACTTTTCGATGTTTTAATTTTTTAAACATTTTAACGTTTTTTTTTAGTCAGGACAGAGATTTTCGTAAAAGAGCTAACTACCGTTCCAGCAAAGCAAACCTTATACACTGAGAGGCCAAAATTCATGGGAATAGCAGTTCAAGTAGAACTAGCGCGCTGTACTCGTAACTGATGCGTTGGACGTCAACCGCAAAATGGCACTGCAATAGCCTATAAACACAACATTCATTTTGGAATAGTTGTTAATAGCATGGCTGGGTTGGGTTGGGTTGTTTTACCTCTGAGCGGCACTTTTTTGCACACCATGGGCTAAATGGCCAGGTCACATGGACCCCGAAGGCTCAGAGAAGGTTGGGGGAGGAGACCCACTGGAACAGCTGTTGGGAGACAGATGGTAGCCTTCCGTCAAGGCCATCCAGCGTGTTCTTTAACGTGCACAGGGTATGGCTTTCCCGCACACGGGACCACGGCTTAACTTCCCATCCGACGGACGGCGGCCTTTCCAAGCCCATCGGTGTCCCCTACTGACCGTGTGCAGGGCGGGGAATTTTTGCGGAGATAAATCTCAACGCTGACCCAGCTGGAACTCGAACCTGGGAACTACAGATTACGAGCCTGGCGCGCTACCGACTGAGCCACCCCCGCCCCTAGCATGGCTGCACGTCGTGAGTTGTTTGACTTTGAACGTGGCTTGATCGTTGGTGGCAGAAGAATAGGTCGTGTAATGTCGGAGATCGTGCAGGAATTCAGTTTTCCCAGGTCCATGGTATCAAGAGTTTATCGTCAGTATTCTATTGATGGCATTTCCACACACTTAAACCAGTGTAATTGACGAACGGAACTTACGTCTGCTGTCACAAATGGTAACTACCAACTACAGCTACTGGCTAATAAAAAATAAAAAATAAATACCCCCTCAAGCAGCTGCTTGCCACAGAGGTCTGACAGGAGCCTGTCAGTTTATATGCCACAGTAGGAGATCTGAGAGGATGGCAGGACCTCAACAGAAAAACGACACACACATCCATGCCTAATTCCGGGGCTCGAACCCAGGTCCCTTAGATCAGTAGCCAAGCGTGCTAACCACTCGGCCACGGGACGGCACAAAAAAAAAACTACAGTGCATGAAATCACTGACAATTTGAATGCGGGCCAAACATAAAACGCTTCTGAAAGGGCTGTCCGTCGCCACCTGCACTCCATCAGATTTGGTAGCCGAAGACCCACTCGTGTCCCATTGCTTACAAGTCGTCACAGAGCTCAACGACTGGAATGGACCCGAAGACATCGAAACTGGAGAGTAGAACAGTGGCGTCGGATAGCATGGTACGAGGAATCAAGGTTCCAGTTGTTTCGTGCTGACAGGTGCATTAGAGTGTGGCGTAGGCCCTGTTGAACCATGGACCCTTCCTGTCTCCAAGGTACTGTTCAGGTTCTGTGATCATGTGGGGCATGTTCACGTGGTCTACATTGGGCTCTCTCGTCCGTTTGGAGCAATCGCTGACAGGTATGAGATACGTGGACATTCTCGCAGATCACCTACACCCCTTCATGACTCTCGAGCACCTTGATGGTAAAGGGGTATTCCAACAAGATAATGCAACGTGTCACCAGTCTTTGGTTGCTAGAAGATGGATCGAAGAATACTTCACGGACCACTTCACGGACCAACTTCACGGACCTTACCACCATGAATTGGCTCCCACGGTCTCCCGATATGAACCCCTTGGAGCATCTGTGGGGCACAATGGAAACAAGCTTACGATCCATGAATCCAGCACCATCCAATGCAACACAATTATAGTCTATATTGCAGGATGTCCATGACTCGATGTGTGGCTGCACTGCTGAGGGCTCGAGGAGGACCAACCTGTTATTAGGGACGTATTCCATGACTTTTGGCCTCTCAGTGTATGTTGTGTTAACTCTAACTAAGGTAGTGGCGAGAGAACCAGATTTGTCTTAGTGAAGCACATCTTTTCTCGGGGGGGGGGGGGGGGAGTGGCTCCGTCGGTAGCACACCAGACTCGTAATCTGCAGTTCCCAGGTGGGTCAGCTTTGAGATTTATCTCCGCAAAACTTCCCGCCCTGTCCACGGTCAGTAGGGAACACCGATGGGCTTGGAAAGGCCGCCGTCCGTCGGATGGGACTTTAAGCCGTGGCCCGTGTGCGGGAGGGCCATACCCTGTGCACGTTAAAGAACACGCTGGATGGCCTTAACGGGAGGCTACCATCTGTCTCCCAACAGCTGTTCCAGTGGGTCCCTAACCTTCTCTGAGCTTTCGGGGTCCATGTGACCTGGCCATTTAGCCCAATGTGTGCAAAAAAGTGCCGCTCAGAGGTGAAATAACCCTTTCCTCACCGAGAGAGTGTAGATTCGGATTCAGGAGCATGAGATTACGAGGCCTACTAAGCAAGGCAATCCCCTTTCTTCTCACACAAGGATCTATTCCTCTAAGCCTGGATCTCTATTACAGTTAGTCTTTGGGATCCCTTGCTGCCTGACTATTTAGCTACACGCGTGCTAAAAAAGTGCCTCTGTGCCAAGCAGCTGTTGAGAGGTAATTTTATTTATAAGGGGTAATTAAATTACGGAGATTAAAGATAATCGCATTTTGTTGTGAAAGGGATTTTTGACAACATTGCAGGAAATAGCAAATATATATATTATTAAATTTAAAAATATATGTCTTCTTACTTCCTATATATCATCATCATCATCCTCAAGCAGCCATGGGCTACGGAGGTCCAACCAGACCGTGCAATTTAGTTCTCCAAGCAAGTCTATCCTGAGCTACATCTACTGCATCTGGCCACTGCACACCAATTCTAACAAGGTCCTGTTTGACATTGTCAGCCCACCGCATCCTAGGTCTCCCCTTCTTTCTGAGGCCTTTAGGCACACTGTCCATAACCCTATTCGCCAATCTATAATTATTCATACGGGCAACATGGCCAAACCAACGGAGTCTCTCTCTGCACAATATGCTGCTTAAAGGAGGTTGCAAACTCCTTTGCCTAATCTCATCATCAGTTACAAAGTTGAACCACCTAATGCCCAAGATACTGCGTAAGCATCTGGAATCAAAAGCATCTAGTTTCCTGTTATCTTGTTTACAAAGTGTCCAAGTTTCACTACCATAACTAACCCTAGAAAGAACCAAACTATTATACAGTCTAATTTTAGTCTTTAGGTGTATACGCCTATTTCTCCACAATCTCCATAGATTCTTAAAAGTCCCGGCAGCAATACCTATTCGTCTGTTAATCTCATGCCGCACATCACCAGTATCAGTTACGCAGCTCCCAAGGTAATTAAACTGTGACAGCTGCTCAAGACTGCAACCATTCAGATTAACTGAATCACAGCCTGCCTGACCAATTTTCATCACTTTAGTTTTCTCTCTGTTTATAACCAAACCTACTCTACTACCAAGTCTCATCAACAGCTCGAATGAAAGAGTTCATCTCATCAACATCATTTGCCAAAAGGGCTAAATCATCAGCATAATCTAAATCAGAAATTTTCGTATCTCCAGCCCATTTAAGGCCAAAATCTTTCCCTTAAAGTGAATTTCGCATAACATAATCAATAACCAAGCTAAAGAGAAAAGGAGACAAAATGCACCCTTGTCGAACACCAGAAGTAATGCTAAACCAATTGCTACAAGCCTTACCAACTCTCATACACGACTCAGTGTTATTATAGAGAGCTTTCATTATGTTAACTAACTTGTCTGGTATACCATATGATCTCACAATCAACCACAAATTATGACGATCAACAGAGTCAAAAGCCTTTTTGAAATCAACAAAGCTAGCAACAAAAGGTTTCTGAAACTCTAAACATGCGTCCTAAAAAGTAGAAAATAAACTTAAAGCATAACGATCAGTCACTGAATTCGTATTTATTTCAAAGGAAGATAAGGCGCCGTCAATCTTGTGTTGGTAAATCGGCGCCTTATCTTCATTTGAAGTGAATAGATTGGGTTGTTTTATCTCTGAGCGGCACTTTTTTGCACACATTGGGCTAAACGGCCAGGACACATGGACCCCGAAAGCTCAGAGAAGTTTGGGGACCCACTGGAACAGCTGTTGGGAGACAGATGGTAGCCTCCCGTTAAGGCCATCAAGCGTGTTCTTTAACATGCACAGGGTATGGCTCTCCCGCACACGGGGCCACGGCTTAAAGTCCCATCCGACGGATGGCGGCCTTTCTAAGCCCATCGGTGTCCCTTACTGACCGTGGGCAGGGCGGGGAGTTTTGCGGAGATAAATCTCAACGTTGATTCAGCTGGGACTCGAACTTGAGAACTACAGATTATGAGCCTGGCGCGCTACCGACTGAGCCACCCCCGCGCCATAAGTGAATAGGAATTCAGGTTTATTTTCTACTTTTTAGGGCCCACATAGGAAAATAGGTACTTTTAATTTTTTTTTTCTTAATTTATGTTTATGTAGATAGCTATAGCTCAGTCCATAATAAACGTTCTTAGCAATCCTCTTTAGTGAAGGATGAATCTTCTGTCGAGCAGCATTGGCATAATCGGAGCATCTTGTCTCAACGAAGATGTTGATCACACATGGATGGAGAATACTTCTCATCACGAATCACACGAACAGATCACTATAAGCAGAATTATTTGTTTTACCTCTAAGCGGCACTTTCGTGCAAGCAGAGGAATAAATGTCCAGGTCACAAGGACCTCGACAGCTGAGGGCTGGGTAGAGAAGAGGATCTACTGTAAGAGCTGTTAGGAGATAGATGAGCTGTTTTACCTCTGAGTGGGACTTTTTTCGCACACAATGAGCTGGGGCGGGGGTGGCTCAGTCGGTAGCGCGCCAGGCTCGTAATTTGTAGTTCCCAGGTTCGAGTCCCAGCTGGGTCAGCGTTGAGATTTATCTCCGCAAACATTCCCCGCCCTGCCCACGGTCAGTAGGGGACACCTATGGGCTTGGTAAAGGCCGCCATCCGTCGGATGGGACGTTAAGCCGTGGCCCCGTGTGCGGGAGAGCCATACCCTGTGCACGTTAAAGAACACGCTGGATGGCCTTGACGGGAGGCTACCATCTGTCTCCCAACAGCTGTTCCAGTGGGTCCCCTCCCGCAACCATCTCTGAGCCTTCGGGGTCCATGTGACCTGGCCATTTAGCCCATGGTGTGGAAAAAAGTACCGCTCAGAGGTAAAACAACCCAACCTAACAACACAATGAGCTAAACAATCCAATCACAAGCTGTCTGATTCAACTGGCTCAAAGAAGGTTGTCCTCCCGTCAGGAGGACATCCAGCGCGTTAAGTAATGCGCTGGATGTCCTTGACTGGTGTTTGTGCCTGCGTTGATATTTGTGCACAAGTTTCACGTTTAAAACGACGACGGAGGGCAGCTTTTTAAGCCTATCGGTGTTTCCTTTCTCTCCGATGGGAGAATGGGGATGAGATATGGATGGAAACTTTCCGTTAAGATCATTCAGCATGTTCTTTGTTGTATGCAGGGTATATGGCTCACTTGCATCTGTAGTCACGGCTTAACGTCCCATCCAACGCGCTGCTGCTTTTCCAAGTGTATCGATGTACCTGGATAAGAAAGGGACATCGACACACGACGGACGATCGATGTCCCATTCTTATCCAGGACAGGGTGGAGCTTAACGGAGAAAATATCAGTGCAAGTTGGGAGCAGAGAAACTTCGGGTTGAAGAGCAGAGAAACAGAAGATGATCACAAAGTGTTGCTTAGTAACAAGCAGAAGTCCTTGGCCTCTTTTTTCTCCCTGTTGCTAGGAGACCACCACAGACTCTCATCCTCATCCGAGAATCCACACAAATTTCCGCCGTGTACAGTAGCGCTATCATGATGGCAATCACAGGACACGCGCCAAGCATCCCTCACCATCTGTCACCCCCCTCCCCTCTTCCACCACCATTTCATTCCCTCTCCCTCCTGAGCGCGCGAGTTTCACCTGAGCATCTGGAGTCCGCACGTTGACCTTGACCCCCGTGGGAAAAAAGTCCGGCGGGCCTGCCTTGCCCGATATAAGGCCGCTGAGGGGCGTCGGGCTGCTGCGTGCAATAACCCGGCGCGGGTTACTGGCAGCGAGGCAGCGAGCGTGTAGTAGTGATGTGTGCCTGCGTGTGGACCTAGTTCGTGGACAGCCTCGTGCAAAAGCAGGGTCCAGTCGCACCTGTGCCTCGCTGAACGCGCGTTGTGTTTGTCTCGGGCGCGTAGTTCGTGTGTTGCTCGCCTCTCCACCACGTGCTTGTGTTTGGAAGGACACCCTCTCCCGTCCCGGTATCTCCAAGGCATCCCATGATGACGAACATGAGCCGAGTCAAAGTGCTCATGCTCGGCTGCTCGAGGGTCGGCAAGTCAGGTGAGTGAGCAGTTGCTTCTTACTTCTCCCCACGTGTTGTTGTGACAGCGATGCCCCGTTAATCGTAACGTCAACGTAAACAGTCGACGTCGCTCTGCTCGCTCCAGAGGGGGAGGGGTCACAGTGAGGGGGTAGAGAGAAACGAATGTGACGTCACAAGCAATCAGTGAAGGGCAGGGACAGTCACTCTCGTTTTTTTATCGCGGCTTAAAATAAAGTTGATATCTCGAAGTTCATTGTCTCTTTTCGCATTCTTATTTTGAAGGTCAATGTTGAATTCAGACGATGAAGTTATTCTTCGACTTATACGTTCATCTGTAAGAACTTGGTTAAGCATTATTTTAATCGTGTAGAATATTGCTTACTACTCGTGGAACACGAGTTGAAAACGATCATCGACAAGTCCATACTATAATAATATGTTTATTTAAGGGTTGGGTTGTTTTACCTCTGAGCGGCACTTTTTTGCACACCATGGGCTAAATGGCCAGGTCACATGGACCCCGAAGGCTCAGAGAAGGTTGGGGGAGGGGACCTACTGGAACAGCTGTTGGGAGACAGATGGTAGCCTCCCGTCAAGGCCATCAAGGCCATCCAGCTTGTTCTTTAACGTGAACAAGGAGCCACGGCTTAACGTCCCATCCGACGGACGGCGGCCTTTCCAAGCCCATCGGTGTCCCCTACTGACCGTGGGCAGGGCGAGGAATTTTGCGGAGATAAATCTCAACGCTGACCCAGCTGGGACTCGAACCTGGGAACTACAGATGACGAACCTGGCGCGCTACCGACTGACCCACCCCCGCCCCCCGATAACTAGAATGAATTGTACCTGAAGTGAGGGATGAAAAAGAAGGACGTTGACTTTAAAAAATCAAGAGGTGAACGATGGTCAATTGAGTAGACAGAACTAGTGTTGACTGTTCTGTACGAAAAGATTATTAATTTATGTACGATAGTGATTAGTTTGTTTATAAGTAATTTCATCCATGCTTTTGTAATAAATTGCATTGTTTTGCAATTTGTATCGTAAAATATACTTATTTATACCGAAGCTCAGTACTCGTCCATTTATATTTATAACAATATTAATCTATAAGTCGAATTAATAGCAAAGGCGAAAGCGAGAAAGTTGAAAGTAGAGTAAGTTTATGCTTGGTTTTAGTTAATATAGGATAGCAAGATCAACTATTAGTTAAGGTTTGCGATTCTATGCGATGTTTACGTTCAATCATAAAAACAAGAATTCAGAATATAAATTACAGAATAAAATTATATTTTAATCGATGTTAATGAAGTATGACTTGTACTTAGTAATGAGCTGCTGAACATTCCGCTTCAATGATGTCGTAGCTAGTTTTATGATGCTTTTAAAATTTTCGCCTTATTAAAATATCATTATTGTTTTGTGGCAAGAAATTCCCCACTTCAGTATTTGAATAACTTTAAATAATTTGCATTTTATATCATCGTGTGGGGCGGGGGTGGCTCAGTCGGTAGCGCGCCAGGCTCGTAATCTGTAGTTCCCAGGTTCGAGTCCCAGGTGGGTCAGCGTTGAGATTTATCTCCAGAAAATTCCCCGCCCTGCCCACGGTCAGTAGGGGACACCGATGGGCTTGGAAAGACCGCCGTCCATCGGATGGGACGTTAAGCCGTGGCCCCGTGTGCGGTAGAGCCATACCCTGTGCACGTTAAAGAACACGCTGGATGGCCTTGACGGGAGACTACCATCTGTCTCCCAACAGCTGTTCCAGTGGGTCCCCTCTCCCAACCTTCTCTGAGCCTTCGGGGTCCATGTGACCTGGCCATTTAGCCCATGGTGTGCAAAAAAGTGCCGCTCAGAGGTAAAACAACCCAATATCATCGTGTCAAATGCAGCTAAAGGTTACCTTTAACAAGATTAGCTAAACTAATGCTAAATGTAGAAGGGAATTTTTTCGTTACTTCTGCTTATTATTTTCTGCTGAATTTAATTTGGGGCACGTACTCGAGAATAAGCTTCTGATTTTTTGAGAGTAACATTTAAGAAGTGTTTCTTTTCAAAGTTTTGTACTGTTTCAGTTGCTCACTATTTTAAGTTCGGTATGGCCGAGTGGTTAGCGCGCTTGGCTACTGATCTAAGGGACCCGGGTTCGAGTCCCGGGTAAGGCATGGATGTATGTGTCGTTTTTCTGCTGAGGTCCTGCCATCCTCTCAGATATTCTACTGTGGCATATAAACTGACAGGCTCCTGTCAGACCTCCGTGGTAAGCAGCTGCTTGAGGGGGTATTTATTTTATTTTTTATTCTATTTAATGCAAAGCTAGAGCTAAAAAAAAAGATCTTGGCTAATATTGCTCAGCTTTTTCATCAACTTTATATTCTTTTATATATTCTAATATTATTGAAATTGATTGTACGATTCTTTACCTGGGAAATAAAGATCTATTATTATTATCTTGTAGTTCAGACCAAATTACAACAATTTATACATATATATATATACAAATTACTTTTGACAGACAATTGTTCCTTATAGATAAGGTATGGCTTTTTTTTAAAGATTCACCCGTTTTTTTTATGAAAGGTTTAATATTAGGGTTTAAACCCGAAAATCCCTGGTAAAAATATGCATTTCATAATCGTTTGTTGCTTTTTTTTATATCAAAAAAGAAATGATTAAATTAGTACAGGTGCTCCCCTACTTACGAACAGGTTAAGTTCCCGAGGTTTTGTGACAAGTGGAAAACTAACCTAAAAGTAACATTCGTACCCAGAATAACCACTTATTGTTCGTGTTTGATCCTTCAATGGACTTCCATTGGAATGCATTGCAGTCGTTTATCTGCTGGCTACAAGCCGTCCCATGGCCGAGTGGTTAGCACTCTTGGCTACTGATCTAAGGGACCTGGGTTCGAGCCCTGGGTAAAGCATCGTTGTACGTGTTTTTCTGCTGAGGTCTTGTCATCCTCTCAGACCTACTTTGGCATATAAACTGACAGGCTCCTGTCAGACCTCTGTGGCAAGCAGCTGCTTGAGGGGGTATTTATTTATTATTTATACTGCTTACTAGCAGGTGTTTCAAATGCGGTAAAAATCTGCTGTGGTATATGTTAACATAAAGTCGATATTATAAATAAAACAACTTATACTGTTAAGGTATATGTTGGGTTGGGTTGTTTTACCTCTGAGTGGCACTTTTTTGTACACCATGAGCTAAATGGCCAGGTCACAAGGACCCCGAAGGCTCAGAGAAGGTTGGGGGAGGGGACCCACTGGAACAACTGTTGGGAGACAGATGGTATCCTCCCGTCAAGGCCATCCAGCGTGTTCTTTAACGTGCACAGGGTGTGGCTCTCCCGTACACGGGTACACGGCTTAACGTCCCATCCAACGGATGGCGGCCTTTCCCAGCCCACTGATGTCCCCTACTGACCGTGGGCAGGGGGATGGGGAGTTTTGCGGAGATAAGTCTCAACGCTGACCCAGCCGGGACTCGAACCTGGGAACTACAGATTACGAGTCTGGCGCGCTATCGACTGAGCCACCCCCGCCCCTAATGTATATGTTTGTACATAAATAATATAATACGTATTGTTAATAACAAAAAAGGAACATTAGACCACTCTATCGACTTCAACGCCACGAATCCGCGCGAAATTTAAATTTTAGACGTACGGTCAAATTGTTCGTAAGTCTGAAAGTTCGTAAGTTGAACGTTCGCATGTAGGGGAGCACCTGTATTCTCTCGATTTGTTTGAGTCTGTCATTTGCCAGCACTACGCAAAATAGCCAAACACGAGAGAATGAATCATTATTTTAAATTATTTTAAGGTCCAACATTGGCAAAGCATAAGTTGGAATATGATAATTATAAAATCAATACCTAATACCTAAAAAATGTAAATATTTTTATTTTAACTCGAATTTAAAAAACAATATTGGGTTATTACTCTTTCTACCCGATTCAACCAGAATTAAAAAAATATTGCCCGATGATAACCCCCTCCGAATGGAGTTTTAACCCGAAAAAGTCTTACACTTAACCTATGGGTTGGGTTGTTTTACCTCTGACCGGCACTTTTTTTGCACACCATGGGCTAAATGGCCAGGTGATAAGGACCCCTAAAGCTCAGAGAAGGTTGGGGACCCACTGGAACAGCTGTTGGGAAACAGATGGTAGCCTCCCGTCAAGGCCATCCAGCGTATTCTTTAACGTGCACAGGGTATGGCTCTCCCGCACACGGAACCATGGCTTAACGTCCCAGCCGACGGACGGCGGCATTTCCAAGCCCACTGGTGTCCCCTACTGACCGTGGGCAGGACCAGCTGGGCTACTGACCACCTGGGAATTACGAGCCTGGCGCGCAACCGACGGAGCCCCCTCAGCCGCCCCCTAAACTATGGATTATGGTATGTTTCTTATTTATGAATTTCCAACAATCGTTCTGAACAAGCCTATAATAAATAACATATTTTGACATTAGCTTGTAAATATTACAACGAATTGCAAGTTTATCTCGAGAAAACAAATGCAAGACAGAATTAATGTCACGTGACACGAAGGTTGCCAGATCACTAATTGCTAAAAAAAAATCGTTGCCGGATATTTTTTCTGAAATCTGTAATCAACCATAGTGTTCGGATATTTTTTTTTGAACGACCGTAGGTGATCATATTATTTTGATACTAGATCGTGTGGGCTCACTCACGGAAATATTGAGCGTGTGCAATTACCGTTCACAGCAAACTGGAGCGTGTGCAGTAACTGCACACGCTCCAGTTTGCTGTGAACGGTAACTGGAGCGTGTACAGTTGCTGTACACGCTCCAGATATTTTTCCTGAATTCTGTAATCACGTGACACCAAGGTTGCCAGATCACTAATTTCTAAAACGAACCGTTGCCAGATATTTTTTTCTGAATTTTGTAATCAACCATAGTGTTCGGATATTTTTTTTTGAACGACTGTACGTGAAAGATTGCTGGATCATCTGCAAACTTAAAAGAAGAGCCAGAGGATAGATCTGACGCAGATTATGTGATCGCTGTTCTTCCCCCTTGTGATCACAATGAGCCATTCCACCGCTTTCGTCGTGCGATCGGGAAGTAATCGCAGAGTTCAATGCACCGCTTAGCAATTCCGCCGTTCCTCCGCCGTAACTGTACGTAATCGAAGAGACAGTCGCTCTCTTTGCATATCTGCACGCTGACTCCCTCAATTAACTGCAGAGCTTGGAAGAAAACCGTTACCTCTCCTTGTTTGAACAACGGATGAAAAGGTCGCAATTTTTGAGGCCAAATATGTACAGACAAATTAAGCTCGAGGAGTCCTTTGGAAGGAGCACCGTGATTTGCATTTTATTCGGAAGAGAATTCCATTTCATTGCACTGAGTCATTGGCTGATTCTGACAGGACACATTTATCTGTGAAAAAAAAAATAATCTCCGAAGTCCTAATTGACATGGAAAATCATTTAACAAATTTTCTCAAACATTGAGATACATTTATTGTTAGTTCATAAGGTTAACGTAAAATTAATGTTCGATTTGCTGGGACCTTCCTCTTGAAGCAATAACACCGCCAATGAAACTCAATAGGGTTGGGTTGTTTTACTTTTTCGCACACCATGGGCAAAATGGCCAGGTCACATAGACCCCGAAAGCTCAGAGAAGGTTGGGGGAGGAGACCCACTGGAACAGCTGTTGGGAGACAGATGGTAGGCTCCCGTCAAGGCCATCTAACGTGGGTATGGCTCTACCACACACGGGGCCACGGCGTAACGTCACATCCGAGGACAGCGGCCTTTCCGAGCCCATCGGTGTTCCCTACTGACCGTGAGCAGGGCGAGGAGTTTTGCGGAGATAAGTCTCAACGCTGACTCAGCTGGGAATCGAACCTGGGAACTGCAGATTACGAGCCTGGCGCGCTACCAACTGAACCACCCCCGCCCCTGAAACTCAATAGAAGAAGTCATTCTATTTTCAGAATGTGGATCTAGGTTGTTGTCGTTTTTTCTTTACCTCTGACCTTTTGTGCACAGAATGGGCTAAATGGACACGTCACAAAGATTCCAAAATCTCAGGGTTGAATAAAGGAAGGGAACCACTGAACAGTTGTTAGGAGAAAGATGGTTGCCCCCATCAGGGTCATCCAGCGTGTTTGGCAACGTGCCCACGGATTCACGATTCGACGGACGGTGTCCCTTTTCTGTCCTCTTTCTTACTAAGTCTTTCTTACTGAGGTCAGAATGGAAATTAACAAGATAAAACTCTCAATGCAGGTGCAGTTGGGACGGGAATCTCGGTAATTGGATTGTTTTTCCTTTGAGCGGCTCTTTTTTTCCACACCATGGGCTAAGTGACCTGGGCACAAGAACTCCAGGAGCTCAGAGAAAGTTGGGAGAGAGGATTCACTGGACAGCCGTTGGGATACAGATGGTAGCCTCTCTCGTCAAGGCCATCCAATGTGTTCTTTAACGCGCACAGGGTATGGCTCTCCTGCACACGGCGCCACGGTTTAACGTCCCATCCGACGGACAGCGGCTTTTCCAAGCCCATCGGTGTCCCCTACTGATTGAGGACAGAGATAGGAGTTTTATGGAGATAAATCTTAACGCTGCCTCAGGTGAGACTCGAACCTAGGAACTGCAGTTTACAAATCTGGCGCACTACCGACTGGGCTATCTCCCCCCCCCCCCCCCCCCCCCCAGAGAACCTAGGAAAATCATATTACGATCCTGGTACACTAACGGCTATAATAATAATACTCTTCCTCCCTTCCATGGGATACTTGGGAACAAAAACTTTATTGTTATATATTAATCAAACACAAACATCTTCAAATTTCGAAATCAGGTCTTCTTGAATAAATTCCATTCTTTGATATTTCCTTTTTCGCTCCCCCCCCCCTTCCCCTTTTAGTTGGCTACGAAGAGCATTTCTGGGGAACACGGGTGAAAACATGCTGTCAATGCCAAAAAATTAAAGGCAGTTCACCTGAAAAAAACAAGGGCAATCTTCATTAGTGAGGAAAAACTGTCTTCAGCCAAGTGGGATCCGAACCCCTGACCTATTGATCACATATCAAATATTCTATAGCAGAGCTACCTGTTATCAGTCAACCCTTTTTCATCTTTAAACTCTGAAATGTAGTCAGGAAGTCGAAATACTTGTTCGGGTAAAAATGAAGAGATTCACAGAATCATCACTTTTTTTTGGTCGATCAATAGAGACACAAACACAAGACTGGAATTTAATTAAATGATATTTTTTTTATAATAGGAGTATTCCACTCAAAGAAGCAATTGACTACGTTTTAAAGATTAGAGTCATAAATAAAGGAAGGGTTGTTTGGGTTGTTTTACCTCTGAGCGGCACTTTTTTGCACACCATGGGCTAAATGACCAAGTCACAAAGACCCCGAAGGCTCAGAGAAGGTTGGGTAGGGGACCCACTGGAACAACTGTTGGGAAACAGATGGTAATCTCCCGTCAAGGCCATTCAGCGTGTTCTTTAACGTGCACAGGCTATGGCTCTCCCGCACACGGGGCCACGGCTTAACGTCCCATCCGACGGACGACGGCCTTTCCAAGCCCATCGGTGTCCCCTACTGACCGTGGGCAGGGCGGGGAAGGAAGGGTTGATTGGCGGAAGGTACCTTGATGGGAGGCTACCATCTGCTTCCCAACAGCTGTTCCAGTGGGTCTCCTCTCCCAACCTTCTCTGAGCTCTCTGGGGTCCTTGTGACCTGGCCATTGTGTGCAGAGAAGTGCCGCTCAGAGGTAAACAAACCTCAACCCAACCTATTGTGAGCAGAAAAAGTGCCACGCACGATCTACAACAAGCCAACAGGCTCAAGAAATGAATGAAGACAGACGCAAATAAATCAACGATTGCCTTTTCAAAGGAGGAGATCTTCTCGCCAATTACTGCTAATCCTGTCTTAAAGGAAAAAAAACTCTATCTCCATTAAGTAGCTGCCTAATCATGAATTACCAAAGGACATCCATTAACCTCCAAACATCGAAGTCGTAAATGTCGACAATGTCAAAAAATGCTTTTGAATTATATTTCACTGCAAGTGATCTGTTTCGAGGTTTTTAAACGCTCGTGTTTCCCTCATCAAAGCATAACTTGAATGCAATGTCATTTCAGGGTCAAGTTAATCCAATTTGCAGGTTAAGTCAGATAACCCTAAAAAGTCGCATAAAACCGTTTTAAATATGCTGATTGCATACAGAGGCCGAAGAGTGGAACTTTTTTTTATAATCTGGTCGGTTTCAAAATGCCTTTAATATTTCTCGAGGAGCAAGTTTTGAATGTCTCTTTGTTTTGCGCCAGTTTTGTAACAGAGATTCTTTTTACGTCAATAAACAATTAAGATGAGTGCTGCATAAAGAATTCTTTTTAATGGCAGCTATAACTTTTTTATGATTGACAGTAATTTAAATTTAACTCTTTTAGTTCCGGATTAATTTGGATCGCTTATAAAACTTTTAGCAATAAATTATTGTTGTTTAGACATAAATAAATATTTTTTATGTTAAAAATCTATAAAAATTAAATATCTATTAATTGTAAAGATATATAACTCTCCCGTATGAAAAAAAAAATATTTGAGAATCGGACTCTGAACGTGCAACATTGAAAGCGTAATCGCTCACTACGAGACACGCGAGGTACACTCGCTCAAAAAAATATCCGTACACTATGATTGATTACAGAATTCAGAAAAAATATCTGGCAATGATTTTTTTTAGAAATTAGTGATCTGGCAACCTTCGTGTCACGTGATTACAGAATTCAGGAAAAATATCTGGAGCGTGTACAGCAACTGTACACGCTCCAGTTACCGATCACAGCAAACTGGAGCGTGTGCAGTTACTGCACACGCTCCAGTTTGCTGTGAACGGTAACTGCACACGCTCAATATTTCCGTGAGTGAGCCCACACGATCCAGGTTTTTGTGAGTTCACACGATCCAATGTGCTGTGAACATTAACCGCAACCGCTCCAGTTTGCTGCGAACGGTAACTGCACACGCTCCATATTCATTGCATTATATATTCATACGCATTATATATATTAAAAAATATCCGAACACGTGACACGAGGGTTGCCAGATCACTAATTTCTAAAAAAATCGTTGCCAGATATTTTTTCTGAATTCTGTAATCAATCATAGTGTTCCGATATTTTTTTCGAGCGACTGTTCATGGAATATGGTTTAATGTCTCATCCAATGGACGGTGGTCTTTCCAAGCCAGGTGGTGGTGTTCCCCTTTCTCATCGAGGGCAGGGTGGCGCTAGCCGCGATGAACCTCAATGCTGCCACAACTGGGACTGGAACTTGGAAAAATATTAGAACAATGAAAAAATAATTAGAGACTCCTCTAAAATAAAGTTTGAATGCATATATGCGAAAATTTCTGCAATGCAAGCTTTTAGTTTTTTGTTGTCCTTAACATCCTGCTAAAATCTAGTATTGTTGACTTTAATTGCTAACTTTTTTTTTTGACATGCGGGGCGGGGGTGGCCCAGTCGGCAGCGTGCCAGGCTCGTAATCTGTAGTTCCCAGGTTCGAGTCCCAGCTGGGTCAGCGTTGAGATTTATCTCCGCAAAATTCCCCGCCCTGTCCACGGTCAGTAGGGGACACCGATGGGCTTGGAATGGCCGCCGTCCGTCGGATGGGACGTTAAGCCGTGGCCCCGTGTGCGGGAGAGTCATACCCTGTGCACGTTAAAGAACACGCTGGATGGCCTTGACGGGAGGCTACCATCTGTCTCTCAACAGGTGTTCCAGTGGGTCCCCTCCCCCAACCTTCTCTGAGCCTTCGGGGTCCATGTGACCTGGCCATTTAGCCCATGGTGTGCAAAAAAGTGCCGCTCAGAGGTAAAACAACCCAACCCAAATTTTTTGACATGCTACCCTTGATTGGCGCTTGATTTCACATTTGCCAGGGAAGCGAAACCGACCGATTGTTTCCAGTAATATACAAAGTTCAAACGCTTTTCGTAAGTTGATTGACGATTCAAAGTTTCAAAAACTTGATGATTTCAAGTTTGTGCCATTCTGGGCTGTGTTTTATTTTCTTCCCTCCCCCAATCCGATTTTCCGCAACATTTCTGACAGTCATAATAAAAATGAAAAATGAAGCAGCCATCCATGCACGAGACGAAAGGAAAAACAGACAACTTATTGTCTTTCCTTGAATGAAGGAACTAAGAGGCTGGACGGGAAACGCCTGTTATTTTTGGTCATACAGAAATGTAGTTTGACAGCGTTGGCTATGTCCCGGATCCGTTTCTTATTCTTTAACGTTAGTTCGTTCCAAAAGTTTGCTAAAATTAATCGTTAATACTTATCGAATGTCATTCGACAAGAAGTAAAAATCAGTTTTAGTTTCACTGATAGGTTTCAATTCAATGGAACCTAATTCTAACGAATGGGATGTGTCTTTTAATCGAAATCGAATGAGGGTTGGGTTGGGTTGTTTTACTCCTGAGCGGCACTTTTTTGCACACCATGGGCTAAATGGCCAGGTCACAAGGATTGGATTGTTTTACCTCTGAGCGGCCCTTTTTTGCACACCATGGGCTAAATGGCCAGGCCACAAGGACCCCGAAGGCTCAGAGAAGGTTGGGGGAGGGGACCCACTGGAACACCTGTTGGGAGACAGATGGTAGCCTCCCGTCAAGGCCATCCAGCGTGTTCTTTAACGTGCACAGGGTATGGCTCTTTCGCACACGGGGCCACGGCTTAACGTTCCATCCGACGGACGACAGCCTTTCCAAGCCTATCGGTGTCTCCTACTGACCGTGAGCAGGGCGGGGAGTTTTGAGGAGAATCGAATGAGGGAGCTGCCTTCGCACTGAAATCCAAAGATAAACAAGAAATTTTTTGTGTCCTCAACACAAAGTGTAGCTTTTATAGAGTTTGAACGAGACTTACATGACGTCACAGACATCCCTTGGTACACAGGAAAGTCGAATTCCGTGAATAGGAGATGCGTTCTTGCCGGTTACACACTCAGGCTCTATCTACCACTAACCCTGCATTCACTTGGTAGGAGGTGGCTGAGTCGGTAGCGCGCCAGGCTCGTAATCTGTAGTTCCCAGGTTCGAGTCCCAGCTGGGTCAGCGTTGAGATTTATCTCCGCAAAACTCCCCACCCTGCCCACGGTCAGTAAGGGACACCGATGGGCTTGGAAAGGCCACCGTCCGTCGGATGGGACGTTAAGCCGTGGCCCCGTGTGCGGGAGAGCCATACCCTCTGCACGTTAAAGAACACGCTGGATGGCCTTGACGGGAGGCTACCATCTGTCTCCCAACAGCTGTTCCAGTGGGTCCCCTTCCCAACCTTCTCTGAGCCTTCGGGATCCTTGTGTCCTGGCCATTTAGCCCATGGTGCAAAAAAGTGTCGCTCAGAGGTAAAACAACCCAACACCTGGTAGGCTGATCACCGTGGGGAAAAAAGTAAAGATCCTTATAAAAATGGAAATCCTTACATTACGGGGGGGGGGGGGGGGGAGGTTCAGCAGAGCGTCAAACGAGGAGAAATTTAAAATTAAACTAAGTATTTCGTAACTTATGGAGAACCCCTATGATGGGGACACTACAAAAAAGTTTTAATGTGTATTAAACGCGTGCACTGTGGCTGAGAATTTTGAAGTCTGGCCTGCAATACGTTGAAGGTCATAGGTGACTCGTGCTTGCCTTCCGCTCTGTGGACAGTAAAAGTCACAGTACGTTGTGTTTTGCGACGCTAATATTTTAAGAAATTTTCTGCTAAACGAGTCACAGATGATTCATCCAGCTCATGCCGAATCATATTCACGTAGTGTGACGGATTATCGCAAAGGTTCGGTCTTTTGTGACACGAGCCATCCGTGACTCGCCTACTGTGCATCACGAGTCTTAAGTGTTCACATTGGACGAGTCACGAGTCGTCCGTGACTCGTGATGCACAGTGAACAGGATCTTTGAAATTTACATCCGCTCTGCAGAAAAAATATGAAGGGGTCTCGTACGGCTCGCGATGTAGTGAATGTGCTAATCATTAAAAACTCAGATGGGAACTTCAGAATCGTTCTGTTGCCACCACCCAATGAATTAAATTCTTATTTTGCTTTCCCCCCCCCCCACACCCATAACCCTCTGCCAAAATACTGCCCATCTTGCTATAGCTAGTAGATTCAACGCTTCGTAATTCATTTTATCATTGGGTTGGGTTGTTTTACCTCTGAGCGGCACTTTTTTGCACACCATGGGCTAAATGGCCAGGTCACAAGGACCCCGAGGGTCAGAGAAGGTTGAGAGTAGGGGACCTACTGGAACAGCTGTTGGGAGACAGATGGTAGCCTCCCATCAAGGCCATTCAGCGTGTTCTTTAAAGTGCAAAAGGTATGGCTTAACGTCCCATCCGACGGACGGCGGCCTTTCCAAGCCCATCGGTGTCCCCTACTGACCGTGGGCAGGGCGGGGGATTTTGCGGAGATAAATCTCAATGCTGACCTAGCTGGGACTCGAACCTGGGAACTACAGATCACGAGCATTTTCTCATTGGGTGTTTTGCCTGTTCCTAATGGAAACCATTCATTATCTTTAACGTAACTGCGAAATTAGTTTAGTTGTGGCCATGGAGTAAGGGCAGGACCTGTTCATTGCATCGAGGAAAGAAAAAAAAAAGACTAAGAGGCCTAATTTTCCAAAGTACAAACAGTTTAGGAAACAAGAGAATTCATGTAAACTGGAGTGAGAAAATGAGGTTAAATGACTTGTAACAAATAATGCCAGCAGCATCGCAGTGCAACATGAACATCTTCAAAAATGCCCGTATGATTACCATAAAACTAGGACTCTGACCTGAATATGTAAATTAATTTATATCATTTCTAGGTTCTGTTAAATAGTCCCAATTCACTGCTGTGTGGTCTCAGTTCTCGTCTGACCCAAGCATTATTACAGTACAAATTAGATTTGTGATCCTGCTGATTAGAGTCGCAACAGTTTTCAAGATGTAAAAACAGTTCTTTATTTCGCGTATGGATATGGCAACATCTAACTGCGGCTGTCTAACTGAGTGACGTTCGGGAACAAGCAACAGCGGCGCCACCAGCGACAGGCCTCGGAAATAATCTCAAAACTTGCAATTATCAACTCTCGTCTGTTCGTTGGCACCGAACCGCGATATCTGCTGCTGTCAACTGTTGACAGGCATTTCCACCTGACGTTGCCTGACCCACAACTGCCAGGAAATGAGACGCTGCGGCAGCAGAGTACTAGGAAGTCGGTGCAGTCACGTTCTCCTTAATCAGTCAAAGGTAAAGGGTAAGATTATTATTGATCAGGTCGATCACCCAACTTCAAAGAAAAAGCAGCTCGAGAGCCTGTGAGTTACGCAGAGGAGAGAGCACTTCCTGCATCATCTTGACACTCTCTGTCACACACTCAGCATCCAAGGATCAATTAGCTCGAAAGGACCTTGAGGTTCGAGAGAGAAAAAACGATCAAAAGTAGACGCACGACAGATTACATTTGCAAACTTTTGCTTTTGTTAATCTGGGAAACTCCGGAGTTCGCCCGTTTCACGTGGGTTGGGTTGTTTTACCTCTGAGCGGCACTTTTTTGCACACCATGGGCTAAATGACCAGGTCACAAGGACCCTGAAGGTTCAGAGAAGGTTGGGGGAGGGGACCCACTGGAACAGCTGTTGGGAGACAGATGGTAGCCTCCCGTCAAGACCATCCAGCGTGTTCTTTAACGTGCACAGAGTATGGCTCTCCCACACACGGAACCACGGCTTAACGTCCCATGCGACGGACGGTGGCCTTTCCAAGCCCATCGGTGTCCCTTACTGACCGTGGGCAGGGTGAGGAGTTTTGCGGAGATAAGTCTCGACGCTGATCCAGCTGGGACTCGAATCTGGGTACTACTGATTACGAGCCTGGCGCGCTACCGACTGAGCCCTCCCACCCCCCGCCTCCCCAGTTTTCAAGGACCCAAAGAATAATGGATAAGGGGACCCAATGGACACCTGTCAGGAGGCAGGTGTAAGTCTCTCGGCAAGGCCGTCCAGCGTGTTCATTAACGTGCTCAGGGTATGGCTCTCCTACACATGGAAAAATGCATTTAATTTCCTTTCCTCAAAGCAGCCCATCGCCGTCCCCTTTCTGACCGAGGGTAGAGGGGGGGGGGGGGGGTTAGCGGAGATAAATCTCGACGCTGGCACAAGTGGCACACGAACCTGAAATCATCTCGTTACGAGCGTGACGCGCTACCGACTGAGTCACCCGTCACACTAAAACCACTTATCCTTAAGAATATATTCTTCGGCCGAAAATGCGAATGTAAAGCCACCTTCCCTTCCTTTTCGCGAGTAATGGCAAATTTTTCCATAGCGGCGCCCTCTATTGCATAGAGCAATTTTAAAACAAATTTTTAATATCACTGAACGAATAGCCAGGATAATCTTTAAACAGTCCACGGTGTCACATTTTAAGTGCGAAATAGGTTAAAAGACTACAAATATTAAAATAAAAAGATTACAATTTTTTTTTACCGGTTTTTCGTAAATATTTTATTAGTCTGGCAACTTCCCGAAAAATGATGAGATTCTCTTCGGGAGATATCATTTCCTAGAACAAGTATTACAACAATTTGAATGTGCGACCTATATAGAGTTAATTTAGCAATGTGACCCGCATATAGATGGTTTAAGATGCGCCCCACACGCAATTAACTTTCAGAGATTGGACAATATATCGCTGGGTCTTATTTGTGGCCTATGGACATATGATCAAAATTCAAGTAGGCACAAAGGTTTTTGATTTCAGATAACATGATTATTGTCAACAACGTGAAATATCCTTTTCGGAATTGTAAATAGAAGATCTTACCGATCAGAATTATAACTGTGACCTGAATTTGCATAAAAATGATAATACATATAGTCGCTGAAAAAAGTATTCGAAAGCTATGGTTGATTACAGAATTCAGAAAAAATATCTGGCAACGATTTTTTTAGAAATCAATGATCTGGCAACCTTCGTGTCACGTGACACGAAGGTTGCCAGATCACTAATTTGCCGTCGTCGGATCTATCTCCGCAAAATTCCGTACACAGAACCACGGCTTAACGTCCATCGGATGGGACAGACCATCCGTCTCCCAACAGCTGTTCCCGTGGGTCCCCTCTCCCAACCTTCTCTGAGCCATCGGGGGTCCATGTGATCTGGCCATTTAGCCATGGTGTGCAAAAAAGTGCCGCTCAGAGGTAAAACAACCCAACCCTGAACCGAGCGTTTACCTTCCTTTTGATCATAAGTAATGGATAACAAAGGAGTAGAATTGCTTAAAACAGCTGCCTTCCTTTCTGGGCCTTTGTACTGTGTGAAGAAGCGAAACCCAAGTGCCTTGGAGCAGAAGAGTAATCTCCCTTCTGGTTATTGCTGCCTGCCGCGACTAGAGGAGAAGGCCATATACCCTGAGCAACGCCGTTGTCTTCCCTTTGATAATTGGTACCCTCTGCAAAGAGGGTGGATGCCCTGAAAAAAGGGGCGGGGGTGGCTCAGTCGGTAGCGCGCCAGGCTCGTAATCTGTAGTTCCCAGGTTCGAGTCCCAGCTGGGTCAGCGTTGAGATTTATCTCCGCAAAAATTCCCCGCCCTGCCCACGGTCAGTAGGGGACACCGATGGGCTTGGAAAGGCCGACGTCCGTCGGATGGGACGTTAACCCGTGGCCCCGTGTGCGGGAGAGCCATACCCTGTGCATGTTAAAGAACACGCTGGATGGCCTTGACGGGAGGCTACCATCTGTCTCCCAACAGTTGTTCCAGTGGGTCTCCTCCCCCAACCTTCTCTGAGCCTTCGGGATCCATGTGACCTGGCCATTTAGCCCATGGTGTGCAAAAAAGTGCCTGCTCAGAGGTAAAACAACCCAACCCAAAAGCCTGAAAAAAAAAACAGTTGTCTTCTTTTTGGTAAAAAAAAACGAGTTGTCTTCCTAGGTATCCTAAATAGAGTGGTTGTCTTCCATTTGGTCATTGGTACTGTGTGCAGAATGGAAGGGCAGGTACCGCGAGGAAATCAATTACCTTCCTTTAAACTGTTGGTACCTTGTGTGCCAAAACAGTTAGATATCTGCGCAGAACTGCTGCTTTTCTTTTCATCATTGGTTCAAAAATAAGCAAATTCCTCCTAAAAATTCGGTATTTTTATCAAAATTAATTTGTTTTTGGTGAAGGAAAATACCATTTAGCTTCACAGCCATACCCTATCTCTAAATTACCCGTCTTTGAATTCCCCAAAAGGATGTTTTAAGTTGTCACAACTAGAGCCGCCTTTTGCTTTATTACCGACTCGCTAGCCACTTGGCCCTTCCTCTGCAAATGAAACGAAAAGCTTAAATAGCTCTTTGAAAATAAGGTATGGCAACAATTTCTCTGCTTGTTTGCTCAAGCTATGAGTTGGGTTGGGTTGTTTTACCTCTAAGCGGCACTTTTTCGCACAAGGACCCCAAAGGCTCAGAGAAGGTTGGGGGAGGAGACCCACTGGAACAGCTGTTAGGAGACAGATGGTAGCCTCCCATCAAGGCCATCCAGCGTGTTCTTTAACGTGCACAGGGTATGGCTCTCCCGCACACGGGGCTACGGCTTAACGTCTCATCCGACGGACGGAGTTCTTTCTAAGCCCATCGGTGTCCCCTACTGACCGTGGGCAGGGCGGGGAATTTTGCGGAGATAAATCTCAACGCTGACCCAGCTGGGACTCGAACCTGGGAACTACAGATTACGAGCCTGGCGCGCTACCGACTGAGCCACCCCCTCCCCATCTCAAGCTATGAAATATCTGTCAGACGCCGTTATACACACACTCATATTCATATCGTGTTGTTCTCATGCAAGCGAGATCTGACTCTTCAAGCCAATGCTCTCAGATCAGAATTCAATCCCTAAGATGGGCCACCACCACCACTCCTCTCGTTGAATTTCCTGAGGCACTCTTCCAACTCGCTCTCCCTTCTTCCACTATGATTGAAAAAACGAAGCGAAACATCCCAACAGAAAGCGACAGCAAATGCACACAATAACCTTCGGTTTTTTCTTTGCGAAGCCTTCGCTCCAAATAACGAAACTTTTAGTCAGCGTCTAATAATCACGAAAGCAAACAAGAGTCGGGAAGGGAAAAAAAAAGAGCCATTGTGTGCCTGACCACAATAAGCTTCTGAGAGAGAGGCCTTACTTTCTCCACTGGGAAGGTGTGACCTTATTCTCCCTCTGTTCCCCGTTTTCTTCCCTGCTACACATGACTGCAATTCGGAACGTGTACTTAATTCCCTCGTGCAGCTCTCCTCTTTCAGATTTCCTGGTCCGAGAGATCGCAGAGAGTAGGAGGAGCAGAATGACGTATGAGCGCGTGTAGGGAGATGTGTCAAATGAAGTTCAGCGCTGCGTTTCCTTCTCCACCTGACCAAAATTCTTTCCTCCATTTTCTTCGAACGTCTTTCGCGAAGAGGGCATTTCACGACTCAACACTCGCTCACCTCCGGCGTCGACACACTCGGAACGAAATCGACCGCGCGCACGATTATTACTGAAATGGGATTGCCAATCTTAGAAACAAGGAAATAATTCTAAAAACAACAAACCGAGAAACCACGTGATGAGGCAAAGGAGGGGACAGAAAAAAAAAAGGCGAAGAGAGAAGTCTGACACTTTGATGAGGTGGGCAGAGTCAGGAGGAAGTCGAATGGAGGTTTAAGAAGGGATTTTGATGCCTCTGGAGTTAAATGTGGGTGGGTCAGCGGCGTTACGTAAGTGGGAAAACTTCGATTCGTTATATGTATCTAAGAGTGAATTCTATTTATGTTTGACATTAATTCGTGTGCACGTTTTGCGATATATACGTTGTGCTGTGAAGTAGGAATAGGATAGAGAATACAATCAATACAAAGAGAGTATTTCGAAACTCAATGTATTTCTGTGGATGTTGGTTGGTTGCTGTTTTACCTCTGAGCGGCACTTTTTTTGCACACAATGGGTTAAATGGCCTGGTCACAAGGACCCCGAAGAAGGTCTCAGAGAAGGTTGGGGGAGGTGACCCAATGGAACAGTTGTTGGGGGACAGATGTTAGCCTCCCGTCAAGGCCATCCAGCGTGTTCTTTAACATACACAGAGTATGGCTCTCCCGCACACGGGGCCACGGCTTAACGTCCCATCCGACGGACGGCGGATCTCCCAACAGCTGTTCCAGTGGGTCCCCTCCCCCAACCTTCTCTGAGCCTTCGGGGTCCATGTGACCTGGCCATTTCTCGGCTCGATACAGTCGCTTACTGCCCCCCCCCCTCTTTTTCTCGGCTTGATACAATCACTTCCCCTTACTGGGGCCCGAACCCAGGTCCCTTAGCTAACCACTCGGCCACGCGACGGCTTTTGTAATAAAGATTAATATTTGATAATAAAAGGCACGAGATCAAACAGCCCAAAGAGTCAAAGCTCAGGATAAGGTTTAAACAATAAACACTTCTTTACATTAAGAAAAATTTTAAAAAATTTTATTTATAAATTTTCACGGATATCTAATAAATCTGTGAGAGAGTTAAGTCCAACCAATTTTCTTAAAAGAAAATGAAGTGGTTCAGCTAAAAAAAATTCAGATTGATAAGAGATTTTTTAAAAATCTTTTATTTTTTTTCACGATATTTCCTTATATTTGGAAAAGAGTTACAGAATTTGATTTGGTTTATCATGCAGGATAAAAAAAGAATGCAAAAAACAACACCTTTAGAAATCCCGAAGTAGCCCGAAACATTTCTACTCTGCAAATTAGAGACCGAAGTCTTGCTGAACGATACTAATGTGTTTTAGATTGAAGGTTGTCTGCTGCAGACAACAGTACGAAACACCGCAAGCAAAGGGGGGGGGACTGGTCCTCACCTTCGAAGGTCTGGACTGCGGAATCCTCATCATGGATGTCTGGTTTCTTTCTCTCCGAGATGGTCATGAACCCCGAAGAGAACCATTTTTCTTTTTCTCCCGCCGCAATTGCCTTTTTTTCGGCTGCATCTGCCACGTCTTCTTATCTGCTGCATCCTAAATCTGAAATCCGACACGCCATCGCCGTTACCAAGGCGACGAAGACGACTGAGCAGCAGAAGGGATCGCCATCCGAATGCCACTGACGAAGAATGCGGAAACTCAAAACGCGAAATACACACGGATAAAACAAATAGAGCCCATCCGGTTTTTAATAGCTGCCAGCAAACGAGCTCTGCTCTTTAACCCAGTCAACAACCCAGTAATGGCGAGTCCCGCTGTTGGTCTTTTCTCTTTTGGTACCTGGGGGAGGGGAGGTCACTCGGGGTCACCGCTAGCCGCTCCGATTTACGGCCATCGCCAGTGGTGTGTCCGGGAGACGGCGATGGAGTTGAGGTTAGCAGGATTCGGAACTGGTCTGGGCAACGGATCTTTGAGGAACAGGGGCGTGATATCGATGGACGAGATTAACGGAGGAGCAGACGAAAAATGAAGGAAAAAGATCGAATTAAGAAGCAAAATACGAATTGAGGGTCAGGGAAGAAGAGGGTTGTCCAGGCAACTCTTCTTGAAGCCAGTATGTCAGATCAGTGCACATGACTGCAGTTCAAATCTTTTTCTTCGCAATAATTAGGCTTAGTGGCCCTTAGAGTGCCAGTTGAGGTACAGTCGCTCGAAAAAGTATCCGAACACTATAATCAATTACAGAATTCAGAGAAAATATCTGGCATCGTTTTTTTTTAGAAATCAGTGATCTGGCAACCTTCGTGTCACGTGATTACAGAATTCAGGAAAAATATCTGGAGCGTGTACAGCAACTGTACACGCTCCAGTTACCGTTCACAGCAAACTGGAGCGTGTGCAGTTACTGCACACGCTCAATATTTCCGTGAGTGAGCCCACACGATCTAGTATCAAAATAATATGACCACTTACAGTCGCTCAAAAAAGTATCCGAACACTATGGCTGATTACAGAATTCAGAAAAAATATCTGGCAACGATGTTTTTAGAAATTAGTGATCTGGCAACCTTCGTGTCACGTGATTACAGAATTCAGGAAAAATATCTGGAGCGTGTACAGCAACTGTACACGCTCCAGTTACCGTTCACAGCAAACTGGAGCGTGTGCAGTTACTGCACACGCTCCAGTTTGCTGTGAACGGTAACTGCACACGCTCAATATTTCCGTGAGTGAGCCCACACGATCTAGTATCAAAATAATATGACCACCTACAATCGCTCAAAAAAGTATCCGAACACTATAATTGATTACAGAATTCAGAGAAAATATCTGGCAAAGATTTTTTTTAAAAATCTGTGATCTGGCAACCATCGTGACATGAAGGTTGCCAGATCACTTTTGTAATTGTTATTGAAGCTGGTAATATAGTTAGAGGCCCTATATAGGTAGAGGTTGGCCATCTCAAAATTGGGCGCCATGTTTTGTCGTCGCTCGGATTGTTTAGCGTGCATAGCTGAATGGTATTGCACGGTATTTATGGATTCCGGAAAAGGGTAAGGTAATATTTGATGCAGATTTCACTGTTCACGATTGGAAACACTTTAAAAAACGGCTAAAAAATGAAAAGTAAATTTTAGGGCTTTCTTTTTAGAAATATATATATATAATTTTGCTTTGTTGTCTGTCCGTCTGTAGACATCGAACTTTTTGGTTTATACAGATAAATAAAAAATTCTTTTTGTGTTAGATAGGAATTAATGATATATTACGATTTGCATATTTCGAATCTACCAAAAGTTATAACTGAGCCCTCTAATGATGGAAAAAGTTGAAAATTTCAAAATATCAAACTAATATTCCAAACGATGTAGTTATGTTAGAAGTTTAAAATTTTGGTGTTGAAATGTGTAGATTACGAAGTTACCATTGACAACAATCACTTGACCCTTTAGACCCAGGGGGGGGGGGGAGGTGAATGCAACTTTTTTTTTTTAACAGAAGAGTATACGTTTTCAGAGATAAATAAAAAATTATTTTTGTGTTGGACAGGTATGATGAAATATTACAATTTGCATTTTGCGAATTTCCCAAAAGCTATAATTGCGCCCTCTAACGGTGGAAAACGAAAAATTCCAAAAATTTTAAACGAATATTGCAAACGATATAGTTATGCTAGAAATTTGAAATTTTGGTCGTGGAATGTGACAGTCTTGAAAATTCCATTGACAACAATGAGTTGACCCTAAGCCCAAGGTAGGTAAGAAACAGAATGGTTTTGTTTTAAGAGATAATTGGAAATCTCTTTTTCAGTTGGTTACTAATGAAATGTAATTCGCATTTTCAAAGGTAGTTTTAATTTATATCATTAGAGATCATGTTTATGGTAGAAACTTCGGCGTGTAGAATTCTGTTATGGTAGAAATTCCACAGACAGTAATTATCTGCTCACTATTTTCAGATGAGCGAGAAAAAATCAACTTTTTAAATTTAAGAACTAAAAGATATATACTTTTTATGTTTTATAATTACTAATAAAATACTACTCTATGCATTTCTTCCATCATACATTAAAAAATAAATAAATAACCCCTCAAGCAGCTGCTTGTACAGAGGTCTGACAGGAGTCTGTCAGTTTATACCCCACAGTAGAAGGTCCATGAGGATGGCGGGAACTCAGCGGAAAAGCAACACGAACATCCATAATTAAAATTTTTAAGGAGTGAAAAAGCAGGCAAAGGAAGAACTTCATTCTCTTTGAAAATGAGATTCCCATATGCGCCAGAGGCGATATGCGTTCTTCTAGTTATATTACACTTTAAGTACCCTCTGACAGTAGAAATTCGAATTACTGTTTAATTGAGAAAATAAACTATTAATATTCGATTAGTACCTGTAATGTGCAAAAAAAGTTTTTCATTTATCTCTTAAAGCAGAAAAGTTGCATTTTACCAACGGGACAAATCATTTCTATTAGGGTAAAACACTTGATCATTACACTCTATGGCCAAATATTTTTAAGTGCCTAGCAAAAATAGATCGTTTGCAATATCTATTTAAAGATTTGGTATTTTCCAGCTTTTTTCCGCCGCTAGAAGTCGTTGTTTGAGTTTTTATTTACCGTCTTTACCACTCTCTAACACTGGAAATTCCAACTGACGGGGATTCGAAAAATGTAAATATTAATATTTTTGTGGAAAAAAATATCGCCAACATACAGGATTCGAACTCGCGTCTCTCCAGAAACATGTCAGAGTATTCTAACCTCTTGAACTAATCCCTGCTTTTTCCACAAAAAGCATTTATTAATTTATAGACGTTTAAACGTCTACAGGTAACGTCGAGATTATCAGATATGGTTTAAATCATTAATAACGCTAAATAGCGTGGCGTGACTTCATTATTTATTTCAATCTTACTGAGAGCACTAAAAAAGAAATTGTTGCCACCCGAGATCATAGATCCCGCCCAAAATTCACGTGAAGAATCATAGTCATTATTAGTGGAAAAAGACAGACGGCATTAGTTCAACAGGTTAGAATACTCTGACATGTTTCTGTAGAGATGCGGGTTCGAATCCCTCATGGCGAAATTTTTTCCACAAAAACATTTTTTGATTTATAGACGTTTAAACGTCTACAGGTAACGCTGAGATTATCAAATATTGTTTAAATCATTAATATTTGTTAGTGCCTGTAAAACAAATATATATATTGTTTCGTTTATCTCCTTAAAAAAAAGTTTCATTTTCACACCCCCTTTTGGCTAAGACGGCAAAACCTTGTTGCCATTGTACACCTTCTGACCATAACAGTCCATTACCAAAATTTCAGATTTCCAGTGTAAATAGTTTGTTTGCAATATTTGTTTAAAATTTTAGCATTTTCCCTCTTTTTCCACCGCTAGAAGGCGCTATTAAAACTATTTAAATTTTTAAAAATTGCGAATCGTAATAATTGTTCGACACATATTCAACCAAAAAGGAATTTTTCATTTAGCTCGAAAAGCAAAAAAAAAAAATTGAATGTCTATAGACGGACAGACAGGTGGAAAGACAGATGGACAGAAAACAGCTAACAGAGAGATGGACAGACAGACGAACAAATATTAGCATAGGCAGACGACAAAGTGAAAACATTAGCTCGCTTTTCAAACGAACCTTAAAAGAAATTATTTGTTGGTTTTCAGTTGGCTCATTTCACTTTTGCAGCCGTTTGTCGTCTTCTGACGGAGTTATGAATTTATTTCTTTGAGTGAAATTTTTACAGCCAAATGCAGCGCAGTCAGGCATTCATGAAATACGACAGCTTCTATAGAGAAAAAAAGTGGTAGAAATATATAAAACTATAGCAACTGAGAAGCTTTAACTTGGTACATACTAACTCGTAGGCTTTCGACTCACGGTACGACAAAACATGGCGTCCATAAACCACGTGACCCAATCAACCAATGGCAGTGAATCACCGAGATGGCCAGCCTCTAACTATACAGGACCTTCAGTAATAGTTTCAGCAGTTCTCTCTCTAATTCTTTAAAAGAAATTACGTGTCTAATACAGAAGATCGTTCTAATCGATCCTGGTACTTGAAGTATTTGATTTTTGGATACGTGACATCCTAAAGATGCAGAATATCTTAAGGAATTCCTACAAAGCAAATTTAAAGCGTTTTTGAAATTGGGAAATCGGAAAAATTCGCCGATTGTCACCTAAATGTGATGGTTGATGAGAGAAATCGATAAAACGATTCAAAGGCAAAAAAAACTGTCAAAATAACATAAATACTGCGAGAAAAACGTTAGTACTTATTAAAGGAAAAAATTAAGTATCTTCCCATTTTACTTTTTCTAAGAATTATATGAGGTGAGATTTGCCACGAAAATTGTTCGCTATGTAGGACTTTCAAGCCACAGTTACTCTATAAAATTATATGTATTTCATATTACTCCATATTAATACTATATATATAATACTTTGGCAGTTCTCCTCCCCCTCCCCCCCAACCCATGCCACCCTCTATTGAGTTAACAATTCAAGGGACTACAGTCGCTCAAAAAAGTATCTGGACACTATGGTTGATTACAGAATTCAGAAAAAATATCTAGCAACGATTTTTTTTAGAAATTAGTGATCTGACAACCTTCGTGTCACGTGACACGAAGCTTGTCCCTTTAACCTGAACTCTATGTTGCTAATGTTGGCAGTCTTGTCTTGAATCTAGTTTCTTGTAGTAAAGGTTTAACCGATAGATTTTAGAAAAAAGATCTGCGAGAAATCTTGGGCCAGTCTTACTTAACTTAGTGTGTTTAACTGTGTAGTTTTCATTGTTTGCTTGCTTAGTGTGTGTTTCATTGTGTAGTTTTCATTGTTTGCTTGCTTAGTGTGTGTTTCATTGTGTAGTTTTCATTGTTTGCTTGCTTAGTGTGTGTTTCATTGTGTAGTTTTCATTGTGTGCTTGCTTAGTGTGTTTCATTGTGTATTATTCATTGTTTGCTTGCTTAGTGTGTGTTTCATTGTGTAGTTTTCATTGTTTGCTTGCTTAGTGTGTGTTTCATTGTGTAGTTTTCATTGTTTGCTTGCTTAGTGTGTGTTTCATTGTGTAGTTTTCATTGTGTGCTTGCTTAGTGTGTTTCATTGTGTATTATTCATTGTTTGCTTGCTTAGTGTGTGTTTCATTGTGTAGTTTTCATTGTTTACTTGCTTAGTGTGTGTTTCATTGTGTATTATTCTTGTTTGCTTGCTTAGTGTGTGTTTCATTGTGTAGTTTTCACTGTTTGCTTGCTTAGTGTGTGTTTCATTGTGTATTATTCATTGTTTGCTTGCTTCGTGTGTTTCATTGTGTATTATTCATTGTTTGCTTGCTTAGTGTGTGTTTCATTGTGTAGTTTTCATTGTTTGCTTGCTTAGTGTGTGTTTCATTGTGTAGTTTTCATTGTTTGCTTGCTTAGTGTGTGTTTCATTGTGTAGTTTTCATTGTTTGCTTGCTTAGTGTGTGTTTCATTGTGTATTATTCATTGTTTGCTTGCTTAGTGTGTTTCATTGTGTATGATTCATTGTTTGCTTGCTTAGTGTGTGTTTGATTGTGCAGTTTTCATTGTTTGCTTGCTTAGTGTCTGTTTCATTGTGTAGTTTCATTGTTTGCTTGCTTAGTGTGTGTTACATTGTTTGCTTGCTTAGTATGTGTTTCATTGTGTAATATTCATTGTTTGCTTGCTTAGTGTGTGTTTCATTGTGTAGTTTTCATTGTTTGCTTGCTTAGTGTATGTTTCATTGTGTAGTTTTTATTGTTTACTTGCTTAGTGTATGTTTCATTGTGTAGTTTTCATTGTTTGCTTGCTTAGTGTGTGTTTCATTGTATAGTTTTCATTGTTTGCTTGCTTAGTGTGTGTTTCATTGTGTATTATTCATTGTTTGATTGCTTAGTGTGTTTCATTCTGTATTATTCATTGTTTGCTTGCTTAGTGTGTGTTTCATTGTGTAGTTTTCATTCTTTGCTTGCTTAGTGTGTGTTTCATTGTGTAGTTTTCATTGTTTGCTTGCTTAGTGTGTGTTTCATTGTGTAGTTTTCATTGTTTGCTTGCTTAGTGTGTGTTTCATTGTGTAGTTTTCATTGTTTGCTTGCTTAGTGTGTGTTTCATTGTGTAGTTTTCATTGTTTGCTTGCTTAGTGTGTGTTACATTGTTTGCTTGCTTAGTGTGTGTTTCATTGTGTAATATTCATTGTTTGCGTGCTTAGTGTGTGTTTCATTGTTTGCTTGCTTAGTGTGTGTTTCATTGTTTGCTTGCTTAGTGTGTGTTTCATTGTGTAGTTTTCATTGTTTGCTTGCTTAGTGTGTTTCATTGTGTAGTTTTCATAGTTTGCTTGCTTAGTGTGTGTTTCATTGTGTAGTATTCATTGTTTGCTTGCTTAGTGTGTGTTTCATTGTGTAGTTTTCATTGTTTGCTTGCTTAGTGTGTGTTTCATTGTGTAGTTTTCATTGTTTGCTTGCTTAGTATGTGTTTCATTGTGTAGTTTTCATTGTTTGTTTGCTTAGTGTGTGTTTCATTGTGTAGTTTTCATTGTTTGCTTGCTTAGTGTGTGTTTCATTGTGTAGTTTTCATTGTTTGCTTGCTTAGTGTGTGTTTCATTGTTTGCTTGCTTAGTGTGTGTTTCATTGTTTGCTTGCTTAGTGTGTGTTTCATTGTTTGCTTGCTTAGTGTGTGTTTCATTGTGTAATATTCATTGTTTGCGTGCTTAGTGTGTGTTTCATTGTGTAGTTTGTATTGTTTGCTTGCTTAGTGTGTGTTTCATTGTTTGCTTGCTTAGTGTGTGTTTCATTGTTTGCTTGCTTAGTGTGTGTTTCATTGTTTGCTTGCTTAGTGTGTGTTTCATTGTGTAGTATACTCCACTGTAATTTGAGGTGCTTAAAAAATCACAGTTTATTGCTGACGATATATTTGATTTTTATCTTTAAGGATTTAGAAAAATCGCCCATGTGATAAATTTTTCACTTATTTTCCCACATTCTAAAGTAAAAAAAATCTCTGTAAAGCATTTTAAAAAATCTCGGGATAAAAAAAAATTCAAAAATCTCCGGGGTTGAAAAAAGTACCAAAATTTTGCCATCAAATAGAGCATTTTAGTTTCAACTCCCAAAGTAACGAAAGAAAGAACAAAAACCGCGAAGGGTTGCAATTCTTTTCCTGAAGAATTATCAAAAGGGGAAGGATTTATGCGTGAAAGGAAAAAAAAAACTCGTACACCTTAATTGTAGCAATTCGGCCTTGTCACGTGACAAGAACAGGAAGAGAATCGGTTGGACGTCTGGATCTCCAAGCGAAGGTCTCAGCTGGAGGACGTGACCTTGCAAGGTCATCTTCTCTCCTCGGGATGCTGCCAGTTCCGAGGAAGGGTCGATGATGGGTGGCGGCCGACCTCTTCTAAGAACTCCAGGATCGACTTCGGCGCCGTCTCTTCGCCATCAGAAGCCTCGAGTGTCACGTGGTCACGAGAGGATCCAGAGTGGAAGCGAATGCCAAACGATTGGCGTCTCAGAAATCGACTTGCAGGAATTTCGGCACGCATATTTATCTGCCAAATTACCAGGCTCCCCGTTGAGGTTCCGCTGACCATATAAGGACGAATGAAGAAATTCTTGGTCAGCGTCTCCCGTAGAAATTAACATCTTGTTCTGATAGAAAGTTAATTTCTTGGAAATATCGAGCTCTTTATCCTAGACACGGCAATTGGGCACGCCCCCCCCCCCCCCTCCACCACCTCCTTTCTTGGTATGATATGAATCGTAACTCCATTAAGAAATCCAGTTCTTGGCGATATTGACATCTTGGTGCTTCGCAGAAGAAATTTTTCAGATCGTGTCCATCTTTCTTTCGAACGATGGATTGCTTTCTTACCTAAAGAGAAGGGCGGGGGTGGCTCAGTCGGTAGCGCGCCAGGCTCGTAATCTGTAGTTCTCAAGTTCGAGTCCCAGCTGGATCAGCGTTGAGATTTATCTCCGCAAAATTCCCCGTCCTGCCCACGGTCAGTAGGGGACACCGATGGGCTTGGAAAAGGCAGCCGTCCGTCGGATGGGACGTTAAGCCGTGGCCCCGTGTGCGGGAGACGCACACGGGGCCACGGCCCTGTGCACGTTAAAGAACGCAATGGATGGCCTTGACGGGAGGCTACCATCTGTCTCCCAACAGCTGTTCCAGTGGGTCTCCTCCCCCAACCTTCTCTGATCTTTCGGGGTCATTGTGACCTGGCCATTTAGCTCGTGGTGTGCAAAAAAGTGCCGCTCAAGGGAAAACAACCCAACTTACCTAAAGAGGAGACAAACATTCTAAAATTACAAGGTTTATTTTATATCAATAAACTAATTAAACCTAAATGAGGCTCAAATCGCGCATGATCAGTTTTAGAAGCAGTAATGCTCAGTCTCGAGAATCTTTTTTGGGCCTAAACAACCAAAAAAAAGGTAAACCAACAAATTTTGAGAAATTATAATCCTTATTGGGTCAAGAGCCATAACGTGAAAAAGAAATCGCGGATTATTTTATTAACCAAAATGCAGCAAAACCTTAACGAATAATTTTGAAGTATTATTCAAGTTTATAAAATAAGACTTTTGAAAAAATTATTAAAAAATCTAGAATTCGTCAGCGTGATTTTGAGTTTGAATCTTCTAGGTCAACTTATTGAAATTTGGAGTGTATTTAGGGCACTTAAATTGCATCCGTGCTTTCAAACCATCGTTTGGCCACATTCGGTAGTGCTTTCGAACTATCGTCTGTTAATCTGCTTTTGTGCTATTTTTTAATGAAAATCATAAAAACAAATTTCAGAGTTGAATGTTGAACCATAAAGAATACAGAGCAATTTTTCAGTGCTCAGAAACGCCGGTTCCCAACCTCTGGGCTAGAGGGGTTTTTCGCTGCTTCTCAGAAGCCCAATTTTTCAACATGCAATGACAGCAGAGATTTCGCTACCCCCCCCCCCCCCCCCCCATCCCACCCCGAACCTGATTTCTCTCAACACCCTTCATTTTTAGGCTAGTCGTTTTCGCGAGACGAGATGTTTGCCTCCCAAAAGAACTTTAAAAATTGAAAAAAAAAAAATACATCCACTTATATATTTAAGTTCAGCTTTTTAAAAGACGAAACTCACCCCTTTAAAACGAAAGTCTCCTAAATATCAAAACATGGCCCATAAATTTGAAACAGAGCCTTTCACATATTGGAACATAGGCCAACGGATTGAAATGAAACCTTTTAAATATTTAACCATAGCACCTTAGACCGAAACGCAACTTTTTTACATTCAAACGAAGCCTTTTAAACATTGAAACATAGCCCTTTAGATTGATGAGGTGAAGGCTGGCTCAGTCGGTAGCGCGCCAGGCTCGTAATCTGTAGTTCCCAGGTTCGAGTCCCAGCTGGGTCAGCGTTGAGATTTATCTCCGCAAAAATTCCCCGCCCTGCCCACGGTCAGTAGGGGACACCGATGGGCTTGGTAAAGGCCGCCGTCCGTCGGATGGGACGTTAAGCCGTGGCCCCGTGTGCGGGAGAGCCATACCCTGTGCACGTTAAAGAACACGCTGGATGGCCTTGACGGGAGGCTACCATCTGTCTCCCAACAGCTGTTCCAGTGGGTCCCCTCCCCCAACCTTCTCTGAGCTCACGGGCTTCCATGTGACCTGGCCATTTAGCCCATGGTGTGCAAAAAAGTGCCGCTCAGAGGTAAAACAACCCAACCCTTTAGATTGATGAGGTGAAGGCTGGCTCAGTCGGAAGCGTGCCAGGCTCATTATCTGATGTTCGGAGGTTCAAGATCCAGTTGGACCTGCGTTCAGAAGTGTCTCTGCTAATGAAGGGTTCTGCCCTTGGTGGGAAAGGCTGCAGTCAGTCGGATGGGACGTTAAGCCATTGTCCCGAGTTTTAGGAAAGCCCTACTCTGTGCACGTTCAAGAACATTCTGGATAGTCTTTGGTGGAAGGCTTATGTCTGTCTTCTAACTGCCGTCTAGTGGATTCGCTTGACTAACTTTATCTGATTCCTCGGGGCCTTTGTGACCTGACTGTTTAGCCCATTGTGTGCAAAAAAGTGCTGCTCAGAGGTAAATCAACCGAATTCTTTAGACAAGCAAAACCTTTTAAATATTGAAACGCAGTCCTTTAAAAACTGGAAGCTCGAAAATGGAAAGCCTCCCTGAATATTTAATTCCTGTAAAAACACTGATTAAAAGCTGAGTTGAGTTGTTTTACCTCTGAGCGGCACTTTTTTTTGAACACCATGAGCTAAATGGCCAGGTCACAAGGACCCCGAAGGCTCAGGGAAGATTTGGGGAGGAGACCCACTGGAACAGCTGTTGGGAGACAGATGGTAGCCTCCCGTCAAGACCATCCAACGTATTCTTTAATGTGCATAGAGTATGGCTCTCCCACACACGGAATCACGACTTAACGCCCCATCCGACGGACGGCGGTCTTTCCAAGCCCATCTGTGTTCCCTACTAACCGTGGGCAGGGCGGGGAATTTTGCGGAGATAAATCTCAACGCTGACCCAGCTGGGATTTGCAGATTACGAGCCTGGCGCTTTATCGACTGAGCCACCCCCGCCCCGCTGATTAAAAGCAATGCCCAGTTTTAAAAAAAATCCCAAAAACAGCATCATTATAATGGCTTTCGAACATAAAGAATCCGGAAACACCAGAAGCAGTCGAAAGATGGACTTCACGAGCACCAAGGTTTTGAGGACAGACTTGATGTGCATCAAGGTATTCAGAGGTAGGCATGGAGAGCACCAAAGTTCTGCAGACAGACTTGATGTGCATCAAGGTATCCAGAGGTAGACATAGAGAGCACCAAGGTTCTGAGGACAGACTTGATGTGCATCAAGGTATTCAGAGGTAGGCATGGAGAGCACCAAAGTTCTGCAGACAGACTTGATGTGCATCAAGGTATCCAGAGGTAGACATAGAGAGCACCAAGGTTCTGAGGACAGACTTGATGTGCATCAAGATATCTAGAGGTAGGCATGAAGAGCACCAAGGTTCTGCAGACAGACTTGATGTGCATCAAGGTATTCAGAGGTAGACATAGAGAGCACCAAGGTTCTGAGGGTAGACTTGATGGGCATCAAGGTATCTAGAGGTAGGCATGGAGAGCACCAAGGTTCTGGGGACAGACTTGATGTGCATGAAGGGATCTAGAAATAGGCATGGAGAGCACCATGGTTCTGAGGACAGACTTGATGTGCATCAAGGTATCTAGAGATAGGCATGAAGAACACCATGGTTCTGAGGACAGACTTGATGTGCATCAAGGTATCTAGAGGTAGGCATGAAGAACACCATGGTTTTGAGGACAGACTTGATGAACATTAAGGGATCTAGAAGTAGGCATGGAGAGCACCAAGGTTCTGAGGACAGACTTGATGTGCATCAAGATATCCAGAGGTAGACATAGAGAGCACCAAGGTTCTGAGGACAGACTTGATGTGCATCAAGGTATCCAGAGGTAGACATGGAGAGCACCAAGGATCTGGGGACAGACTTGATGTGCATCAATGGATCTAGAAATAGGCATGGAGAGCACCATGGTTCTGAGGACAGACTTGGTGAGCATTAAGGGATCTAGAAGTAGGCATTAAGAGCACCAAAGTTCTGAGGACGGACTTGATGTGCATCAAGGGATCTAGAGGTAGGCATGAAGAGCACCAAGGTGCTACAGACAGATTTGATGTGCATCAAGATATCCAGAGGTAGACATAGAGAGCACCAAGGTTCTGAGGACAGACTTGATGTGCATCGAGATATCTAGAGGTAGGCATGAAGAGCAGCAAGGTTCTGGGGACAGACTTGGTGTGCATCAAGGTATCTAGAGGTAGGCATGGAGAACACCATGGTTTTGAGGACAGACTTGATGAGCATTAAGGGATCTAGAGGTAGGCATTAAGAGCACCAAAGTTCTGAGGACGGACTTGATGTGCATCAAGGGATCAAGAGGTAGGCATGAAGAGCACCAAGGTTCTGCAGACAGACTTGATATGCATCAAGGTATCCAGAGGTAGACATAGAGAGCACCAAGGTTCTGAGGACAGACTTGATGTGCATCGAGGTATCTAGAGGTAGACATGGAGAGCACCAAGGTTCTGGTGAAAGACTTGGTAACCAGGGGACTTGGGGAGTACCAAGATTCGAAGGAAGGACTTGGTAACCAGAGGTAGACTTGGGGAGCCCAAGATTATAAGGTAGGACTTGGCAACTAGCGGTAGACTTGGGGAGCCCAAGGTTCCAAAGAAGGACTTAGTAACCAGAGGTAGACTTGGGGAGCCCAAGGTTCTAAGGGAGGACTTGTTAACCAGGGATAGTTTTGGTAAATACCAAATGCTTTGGTATTAAAATCTGTTGCCTGTTTCTTCTTGGCGCATCCTTTCATCCAAATAGAAGTATTTTAATGGAAATTAAAAGGTTCGAAGTTTAACTTTTTATTCCAGTGTTCTAAGAAACCTCAATATTATAAATAAAAAATAAAAATAAATAAATACCCCCTCAAGCAGCTGCTTGCCACAGAGGTCTGACAGGAGCCTGTCAGTTTATATGCCACAGTAGAAGATCTGTGAGGATGGCAGGACCTCAGCAGAAAACAACACGAACGTCCATTGCATCAGTGGTAAGAAATCATTTGGAATTTTTAGCCCCAAGTATAAAACTGTCGGTAGTAGTAGACGAAATTTTGCATTATGATCGTGCTCCCGAGCACAAATACAGGATGCATCGGCGAGCGATTTGGTGCTCAAAAACGTTGGGTTGCGTATGTTTGTTCTAAGTCCTCCCTTCGTAAATTTTTCAGCCGCCAAAAAAAAAAGTGAGGATTCCCAGAGAGAAAAGTGAACAATGGCAGCTTTCTCGCTGCGTGTCGTCTTCGTCGTGCGAAGATGAAAGTGGCACAATGACCACAAAGAGCGGAAACCGTACGACCTGGCCAAGAACAAAGAGTGGAGAACATCGGCGCAGTCTCTTCTTCTATATTTAGAAGCAGGCTCGTGCTCGGTCCCCTTTGTTCTCCGGTCAGTAGGTCAGCGGGCTTTCTTACAGCAGAAGAGCAAACAGAGGGAGCGGATGATGTCTCATCTCTTGTCGGATATTTAGGGATGCGGAGAGCCTCGGGGCTCACTGGGGTCACTCTTTTGAGAAAGTGACGGCGTGGGAGGAATGAATTGGGCAACAGATTTTGCGCCGAGAAGCAGCTGAAGTGAGAGCGAAGAAGTGATGCTAATGAGATTATTTACTGCACTTCTGAAAAAACAGTGGGGAAGATTAAACGATCTAGGAAAACCGTAAGTTCTTTTTTTAAGTTTTGACGATCAGAAATGTGAGATCAGAAATGTTGATTCTTTCCAGTAAAATGAGCAATATTATGTTACTAAAAACAAAAGAAAAAAACGTGTGACGAAAATATAAATTTTGATATGTGTTACAGAAGAAACATCAAGAGATTTAGGACAGGTCCATCCTAACTAAATCTTAACTTTCCGAAATATTCTTTTGGTATTTCAAGTCATCTTCATCGCTGAATAACAGACTAACTGGTTAGGTCACAAAAACCCCAATGATCAGGACCACAGCCGTATCTGGGGGGGGGGAGGCAAGGGGGCCATGTCCCCACCCTTTTCAGAATGTTAGTAAAGTTAATGGAAGTAGTAAGAGGAACTGAAAAATGCGTAAAATATGCAAAACTTTAACAAGTTTTCATGAAATTTATTAAAGACCTTAAATAGAAGGAGAAAATCTTATACTGAATGGGAATCCAGTCTCTTGGCCTCTCACTTTTCCCCTCTCGTTTTTTCAGGATCGATTGTGTCCTATTTTTTCATTGGATAATTGTTAGGTTACAGGCGAACTAGATGCTTTTGATTCCAGATGCTTAGGCAGTATCTTGGGCATTAGGTGGTTCAACTTTGTAACTAATGATGAGGTTAGGCAAAGGAGTTTGCAACCTCCTTTAAGCAGCATATTGTGCAGAGAGAGACTCCTTTGGTTTGGCCATGTTGCCCGTATGAATAATTATAGATTGGCGAATAGGGTTATGAACAGTGTGCCTAGAGGCCTCAGAAGGAGGGGGAGACCTAGGATGCGGTGGGCAGACAATGTCAAACAGGACCTTGTTATAATTGGTGTGCAGTGGCCAGATGCAGTAGATGTAGCTAAGGATAGACTTGCTTGGAGAACTAAATTGCACGGTCTGGTTGGACCTCCGTAGCCCATGGCTGCTTGAGGATGCTTCAAGGATAACATCAAGGTTATTCAGCATATTCTCCGAGTCCAGATAAATCATACCACTGTGTCAGAGGAATAGTTTAAACTTAAGATAATTTTAAATAGTGGGTTAAATTTCGAGGAGAATGGGGAGGAGCTCTGGGTGATCTCCTGATTTTTGGGATGGCTCAAATTCTAGTACCTGATTACATACACCTTATAGTCATTGAATTATGACCATCCAAACATAATAGTGTGAGTCTACTCAGCTGAAATAACTGCTGAACTGGACGTGGCAGGAATATTACGAGATGTCTCTTTGGGGAAATCAGCAATAAGATAAAACAAGACAAAGAAATAACTATGACTAATCAGTGTTGTCATAATTATTCCACTGAGCAGCAATTTTTTTTTTTGCACACATTGGCCAAAATGGCAGGTGAGAAGATGAAAGGAAATGGGACAACCGGACAGCTTTTTAGAAGACAGATAACAACCTACCGTCAAAGCCATATCTGCTTTAACGTCCACAAGGTACATATGCATCCTATACAGAAGCCACGGTTTATATCTCATCCGATGGACATTTCAATGCTGACACAGTCAAGATTTGGGTTGGGTTGTTTTACCTCTGAGCGGCACTTTTTTGCACACTATGGGCTAAATGGCCAGGTCACATGGATCCCGAAGGCTCAGAGAAGGTTGGGGGAGGGGACCCACTGGAACAGCTGTTGGGAGACAGATGGTAGCCTCCCGTCAAGGCCATCCAGCGTGTTCTTTAACGTGCACAGGGTATGGCTCTCCCGCACACGGCGCCACGGCTTAACGTCCCATCTGACGGACGGCGACCTTTCCAAGCCCATCGGTGTCCCCTACTGACCGTGGGCAGGGCGGGGAATTTTTGCGGAGATAAATCTCAACGCTGACCCAGCTGGGACTCGAACCTGGGAACTACAGATTACGAGCCTGGCGCGCTACCGACTGAGTCACCCCCGCCCTGACAGTCAGGACTCGAACCTAGAAACTGCAGATTAAGGACCTGGAGCACTGCCAACTGAGATATTCTCCTCCACACCACACAAAGCTTCCCCATGGCTCATATATACGATCGTTTAATCCACAACCAAACACGCTGACCAGTTGTCTACCAGACGGTAAAAATCGAATACCAGAATAAATTAAAAAAAAAATTGCTTTAGAATAAAAATGGGGGGAAAAAAAGAAATGTGAATTTTTAATAGCAGGAAGAGGGAAAACATAAAGAAAGAAGGAAAAAATAATTTGTTTTTAATTGCACCACTTGCGTGGTGGCAATCGAGCCACTTCAGCTTTAACAGGCAATGCATTTGCAGCTTCCTGTTTTGCATTCAGCGTTTCGTCTTCAGTTACAAGAAGGAAAAGAAATCGCGGTTAATAAACTCATACTTCGCTGCGAGCGAAGATTACGTACAATGTCGTGTGTGTGTGTCCCACTTCTTAATTATACGCCTCTAATGCGCCTGTCACTGATGAATACATCAAATGAAAGTGCAACTGACAACGAATCACCGAAGGAATGCAGTCGACTCTTACGATCACCTGAAGTCTCAGTTCTTCTGCTCGTGTTTGCCACTCCCTTAGGTGTTGAGTGATTCTTAGGAATGTTTTCGGTAGATGCCATTCCACTCATCAGCATCGGTTTCGTAATTAGTCTTCCTTTACACGATAGCTTGTGGTGGTTTCATTCAAGACCGATGAACTTTCTTCTTTCAATTCAACAGAATGTTTTGTTTGCATCTGATTATTTCGTGACGAGCTATTTTGATCTGAATTTTCCCAGACTTCTGCTGAAAGCGATGTCAACCGTCTGGAATTCATCTTTCCGATTGTTTTTGTCGCTTGGAATGATAAAGGTTTCGTTGTTCGCAGGTGCGACTAGTGATGTTAAGAATAAACTTATCAGGTCTTTGACCTTTCCTTAGTATTTGACGGCTGTTCTCAATTTAGAACTAAGCATGATCGGAAACAGTCGAAGCAGTTTGTCAGTGTAGGAGGCTGTGGTTCTCTGGAGAATATCTGCATCTGTTGTTATCTGAGGTGTTAGAGAGATTGGCGTCTTTGGCTATCTGGAGAATATCTGCATCTGTTGTTATCTGAGGTGTTAGAGAGATTGGCGTCTTTGGCTATCTGGAGAATATCTGCATCTGTTGTTATCTGAGGTGTTAGAGAGATTGGGGTCTTTGGCTATCTGGAGAATATCTGCATCTGTTGTTATCTGAGGTGTTAGAGAGATTGGCGTCTTTGGCTATCTGGAGAATATCTGCATCTGTTGTTATCTGAGGTGTTAGAGAGATTGGCGTCTTTGGCTATCTGGAGAATATCTGCATCTGTTGTTATCTGAGGTGTTAGAGAGATTGGCGTCTTTGGCTATCTGGAGAATATCTGCATCTGTTGTTATCTGAGGTGTTAGAGAGATTGGCGTCTTTGGCTATCTGGAGAATATCTGCATCTGTTGTTATCTGAGGTGTTAGAGAGATTGGCGTCTTTGGCTATCTGGAGAATATCTGCATCTGTTGTTATCTGAGGTGTTAGAGAGATTGGCGTCTTTGGCTATCTGGAGAATATCTGCATCTGTTGTTATCTGAGGTGTTAGAGAGATTGGCGTCTTTGGCTATCTGGAGAATATCTGCATCTGTTGTTATCTGAGGTGTTAGAGAGATTGGCGTCTTTGGCTATCTGGAGAATATCTGCATCTGTTGTTATCTGAGGTGTTAGAGAGATTGGCGTCTTTGGCTATCTGGAGAATATCTGCATCTGTTGTTATCTGAGGTGTTAGAGAGATTGGCGTCTTTGGCTATCTGGAGAATATCTGCATCTGTTGTTATCTGAGGTGTTAGAGAGATTGGCGTCTTTGGCTATCTGGAGAATATCTGCATCTGTTGTTATCTGAGGTGTTAGAGAGATTGGCGTCTTTGGCTATCTGGAGAATATCTGCATCTGTTGTTATCTGAGGTGTTAGAGAGATTGGCGTCTTTGGCTATCTGGAGAATATCTGCATCTGTTGTTATCTGAGGTGTTAGAGAGATTGGCGTCTTTGGCTATCTGGAGAATATCTGCATCTGTTGTTATCTGAGGTGTTAGAGAGATTGGCGTCTTTGGCTATCTGGAGAATATCTGCATCTGTTGTTATCTGAGGTGTTAGAGAGATTGGCGTCTTTGGCTATCTGGAGAATATCTGCATCTGTTGTTATCTGAGGTGTTAGAGAGATTGGCGTCTTTGGCTATCTGGAGAATATCTGCATCTGTTGTTATCTGAGGTGTTAGAGAGATTGGCGTCTTTGGCTATCTGGAGAATATCTGCATCTGTTGTTATCTGAGGTGTTAGAGAGATTGGCGTCTTTGGCTATCTGGAGAATATCTGCATCTGTTGTTATCTGAGGTGTTAGAGAGATTGGCGTCTTTGGCTATCTGGAGAATATCTGCATCTGTTGTTATCTGAGGTGTTAGAGAGATTGGCGTCTTTGGCTATCTGGAGAATATCTGCATCTGTTGTTATCTGAGGTGTTAGAGAGATTGGCGTCTTTGGCTATCTGGAGAATATCTGCATCTGTTGTTATCTGAGGTGTTAGAGAGATTGGCGTCTTTGGCTATCTGGAGAATATCTGCATCTGTTGTTATCTGAGGTGTTAGAGAGATTGGCGTCTTTGGCTATCTGGAGAATATCTGCATCTGTTGTTATCTGAGGTGTTAGAGAGATTGGCGTCTTTGGCTATCTGGAGAATATCTGCATCTGTTGTTATCTGAGGTGTTAGAGAGATTGGCGTCTTTGGCTATCTGGAGAATATCTGCATCTGTTGTTATCTGAGGTGTTAGAGAGATTGGCGTCTTTGGCTATCTGGAGAATATCTGCATCTGTTGTTATCTGAGGTGTTAGAGAGATTGGCGTCTTTGGCTATCTGGAGAATATCTGCATCTGTTGTTATCTGAGGTGTTAGAGAGATTGGCGTCTTTGGCTATCTGGAGAATATCTGCATCTGTTGTTATCTGAGGTGTTAGAGAGATTGGCGTCTTTGGCTATCTGGAGAATATCTGCATCTGTTGTTATCTGAGGTGTTAGAGAGATTGGCGTCTTTGGCTATCTGGAGAATATCTGCATCTGTTGTTATCTGAGGTGTTAGAGAGATTGGCGTCTTTGGCTATCTGGAGAATATCTGCATCTGTTGTTATCTGAGGTGTTAGAGAGATTGGCGTCTTTGGCTATCTGGAGAATATCTGCATCTGTTGTTATCTGAGGTGTTAGAGAGATTGGCGTCTTTGGCTATCTGGAGAATATCTGCATCTGTTGTTATCTGAGGTGTTAGAGAGATTGGCGTCTTTGGCTATCTGGAGAATATCTGCATCTGTTGTTATCTGAGGTGTTAGAGAGATTGGCGTCTTTGGCTATCTGGAGAATATCTGCATCTGTTGTTATCTGAGGTGTTAGAGAGATTGGCGTCTTTGGCTATCTGGAGAATATCTGCATCTGTTGTTATCTGAGGTGTTAGAGAGATTGGCGTCTTTGGCTATCTGGAGAATATCTGCATCTGTTGTTATCTGAGGTGTTAGAGAGATTGGCGTCTTTGGCTATCTGGAGAATATCTGCATCTGTTGTTATCTGAGGTGTTAGAGAGATTGGCGTCTTTGGCTATCTGGAGAATATCTGCATCTGTTGTTATCTGAGGTGTTAGAGAGATTGGCGTCTTTGGCTATCTGGAGAATATCTGCATCTGTTGTTATCTGAGGTGTTAGAGAGATTGGCGTCTTTGGCTATCTGGAGAATATCTGCATCTGTTGTTATCTGAGGTGTAGAGAGATTGGCGTCTTTGTCTATCTGGAGAATATCTAGATTTGGGTCAGTTATTATCTGCAAAATGGCTATATTTGCTTCTGTTATCTGGAGTTTAGCTGATTTGCTTTTTTTCCTTCCGAAGAATAACTGGAATTGTGTTTATTTGTTATCCTGGCTATGGTTGGATTTACCTTTGTTGTTATCCAGGGTAAAAAATATATTTGTGTCTGACCTTATCTGGACAAGAGCTGGATTTGCTACCTGGGGAATCGATTTTTTATTTTTTTTTTCTGTTGTTATCTGTGATGCACCTGGATTTGCAGCTGTTGTTATCTATGGAAATCTAAAGATTTTGGAAAAAGAATATGGAAATCTAAAGAAATCTACAGATTTTATCTACAGAATAAATGGATTGGTATCTGTTGTTAATTCGGATGTAGCTGAAATTGCTTCTCTTGTTATTTAAAGACAGCTGGATTTGTGTCTCTTGTCATCTAGGGGAGAGTTGCATTACTATTTCTTGCTATTAGTGAAAAAGATGATCGTGATTATCAGAAGAATAACAGAAATTGCACCTGTTGTTATGATGGATGTACAGTCGCTCAAAAAAGTCGCGTGACACGAAGGTTGCCAAATCATTAATTTCTAAAAAAATCGTTGTCAGATATTTTTTCTGAATTCTGTAATCAACCATAGTGTTTGGATACTTTTTTGAGCGACTGTAGGTGGTCATATTATTTTGATACTAGATCGTGTGGGCTCACTCACGGAAATATTGAGCGTGTGCAGTAACTGCACACGCTCCAGTTGGCTGTGAACGGTAACTGGAGCGTGTACAGTTGCTGTACACGCTTGCCGGATGAGGAGTGAAGAGATTTTGAAGATGGAGAGCGAAGACCCTGGGTGGAGATGAAACTGTGAATAGAAATCGGGGGGAGGGAGGAATTACTTTTAGAAATGCGGGTGGGGGTTTCTAAGAATCGAAATTTTTCGTGCCTGTCTTTCTTTTTAACGATGAGTTTACTTCCGGATTTCATTTTAATTTTCTGAGACAGGTGTTGCCTGATAGGATATCCGGTTCTGCATGTCAACAACTTTCGCTGTCACGTGTATCCAATGACGTCACTCAGATGTATGTTTTTCATTTTGAGGCGGATTGCGCATGAGTAGGTAACTCCACAAAATGAAAGAGATGATTCAGAAGAGAAAAAAAATATCTCGGAAGGGTGAAGACTCTGGGATGGATCAGCAATTGGAATGGATCAGAATACAGTTCCGTCTTCACTCTTCAGCGGAAGTGATGGATAGATGCGGACAACTTTATTGAACAATTGGAATGGATCAGAATACAGTTCCGGCTTCATTCTTCAGCGGAAGTGATGGATAGATGCGGAAAACTTTATTGAACAATTGAACATACAAAAACTTTAACAACAACAATAATAATCAACAACACAAATACAGTACAAATACGAAGGTTGCCAGATCACTAATTTCTGAAAAAAAATCGTTGCCAGATATTTTTTCTGAATTCTGTAATCAACCATAATGTTCGGATACTTTTTTGAGCGACTGTAAGTGGTCATATTATTTTGATACTAGATCGTGTGGGCTCACTCACGGAAATATTGAGCGTGTGCAGTTACCGTTCACAGCCAACTGGAGCGTGTGCAGTAACTGCACACGCTCCAGTTTGTTGTGAACGGTAACTGGAGCGTGTACAGTTGCTGTAATTGATTACAGAATTCAGGAAAAATATCTGGAGAGTTGCTGTACACGCTCCAGATATTTTTCCTGAATTCTGTAATCAATTACAGTGTTCGGATATTTTTTGAGCGACTGTGCATCACTTGTGGGAGAGGGAACACTGGAACTCTACTTCAGATCTTTTCGACACAAAAATGGAGCAGGAAATTCAGCGTTTCTTCCTTTCTTTTTAACCTCCTCTGCTCCGAATTAGTGCAACTATTTCTTGGTACCAAACGTTAATAATTTCCAATTCCACAAACCTCTGAAAAGGAAATTTATTTCTTCTGTAGTCGCCGTTCTGGCGAACGAATTAACGACGATATTGGAGATATCCTTGTATACACATATTGGATAATCTGTTATCACCTGGATCTTGTAAACATGTCTCCTTTTGTTTTTGTTATTCGATCATCGTCTCTCCTCCCCCCTCCTTCTCTCCCTCCCCCTCTCTTCTCTCTACATCTATTATGCGAAATACCTTCTATGAATGAACTTCCCTAAATCCAGGAGTTGGAATCAAAACACTCATTTTCACTCTCAGCCTTGAAGCGGACCACAAATCCTCCGCATGTCCCCCCCCCTCCTCCCTTCCCCCCACTCGGGGGCAACCCAAACATCGAGCAAATGCACCGCATAGCGACTGTTGCATTGCAGGGCTGGGGACCGCTGTGGGAGGTGTTACGTTTGGGGTCACCTGGGGTCCCAGGTCAGCCAGACAACTTCGCGCGTCAGTGAAAGGTCACGGCCGAAAGATGGGGGAGAAGAGATGCTGAGGGGAGGAGTTCACCCCCCTGAAAGAGGAGAAAAATGCAGCGAGGTGACAAACTGTTGGCTGCAATTTTCTGCCCACTTGGTGCATCTGCGGATCAGGGATCTTGGAGACGATCCGATGAAAAGGGCCCATCACTCATCGGAGCACTCTTCTGCACCTCAGACGGTTTCGTGAGGTTCTGCTGGCAGGACTTTCAGGTTTTCTACCTCGTGGCGAATTCTTTTGCATTTCCATTGAGTTGCATCTTTGGTGGGCGCTTTCACGGGGCTTAAAAGAAATAAGTTTATTTAGAAAGTGAAAGTAACTGAGTCCGTTATTAGGTTTTGGGTTGTTTTACCTCTGGTTGGGTTGATTTACCTCTGAGCGGCACTTTTTTGCACACCGTGGGCTAAATGGCCAGGTCACAAGGACCCCGAAGGCTCAGAGAAGGTTGGGGGAGGGGACCCACTGGAACAGCTGTTGGGAGACAGATGTTAGTCTCCCGTCAAGGTCATCCAGCGTGTTCTTTTACGTGCACAGGGTATGGCTCTCCCGCACACGGGACCACGGCTTAACGTCCCATCCGACGGACGGTGGCCTTTCCAAGCCCATCGGTGTCCCCTACTGACCGTGGGCAGGGCGGGGAATTTTGCGGAGATAAATCTCAACGCTGACCCAGCTGGGACTCGAACCTGGGAACTACAGATTACGAGCCTGGCGCGCTACCGACTGAGCCACCACCGCCCCGTCGATTCAGGAGTTCCAAGCTTCCAAATGTGGCTTTTTTTTCCCCAAAAAATACCATGTGGAACGAAAAAAAAAATCTCGCTTAGATCTCTCTAAATGTTGTTTTTAGCACTAATTTATTTTGGTATTTAAAGAGCCTCTAAAACGGGGAATTTCAGAACAGATGCACCATGGTATCTACGGAAAAAATAGAGCGCAAGGGGGTGGGGAGAGAGCAAGTGACTCTATCGAGACGAGAAAAAGAAAGAGAAAGGGGGGGGGGAGGGTAAGTGACTGATCGAGACGAGAAAAAGCGGAGGAGAAGGGGTAAGTTACCATCGAGCCGAGAAAAAGAAAGGGGAGGGGTGAGAGCAAGTGTCTGTATCGCGCCGAGAAAAAGAGGAGGGGGAGGGTAAGTGACTGTATCGAGCCAAGAAAAAGAAAGGAGGGGGGAGGGTAAGTGACTGATCGAGCCGAGAAAAAGAGGAGGGGGAGGGTAAGTGACTGTATCGAGCCGAGAAAAAAAAGGGGGGGATAAGTGAATGTATTGAGCAAAAAAAAAATAATAATAATAATACGTATCGAGTCAAGAAAAAGTGGGGTAAGTGCCTGTATCAACACGAGAAAAAGAAAGGGTAGGGGAAGGGGAAGTGATTGTATCAAGCCGTGAAAAAGAGTGGGGGGGGGGGGAGTAAGCGACTGTATCGAGCCGAGAAATGGCCAGGTCACATGGACCCCGAAGGCTCAGAGAAGGTTGGGGGAGGGGACCCACTGGAACAGCTGTTGGGAGACAGATGGTAGCCTCCCGTCAAAGCCATCCAGCGTGTTCTTTAAGGTGCACAGGGTATGGTTCTCTCTCCCGTACATGGGGCCACGGCTTAACGCCCCATCCGACGGACGGTGGCCCCTACTGACTGTGGGCAGGGTGGGGAATTTTGCTGAGATAAATCTCAATGCTGACTCAGCTGGGACTCGAACTGGGAACTGTAGATTATGAGCCTGGAGCGCTGCCAACTGAGCCACCCCCGCCACAAGAGGGGGGGTTGTGCAAGTGACTATATCGCCATTCCAGTACAAAACATTTTCTCTCCGTTTTAGTGGTCTTTAGAAATTTTCTTGAAAAATGCGTGTAACATATACCTATGTTAAATATTTTTCGCATCCATTCTGCTCACTAGCTTTCTCGAGACATATTCGCGCCTAGATCCGAGTCTGCTTGTCCTCAGCAGCATTCTTTGAGATTAGCGAACAATGAATTGATTACACGAGCTTGTACAACTGAACTTCTTTCAGTGTTCGATTCCGTTTTAGCTACAAAGATAAAAAGAGTTCATATATTGTAACTCGTTAAAAAAAAAAAGAGAATAAGGTTGAAAAATAAGATATTACGATAAATCTGATTGAGATCTTTTATTCAGCCATCATTCTTTTTCCACAATAAAGCTCATTTTTAAAACTGCAGAGCTTAAAATTCTCTCTTCCGTGGTCATAACATTATGTCATTCCTTAAGTTTGCTGTTCCTAAAACCAAAAGGGAGAGGATTTCGCTCAGCAGTTAAAGCGCCAGTAAGAAGAAATAATAATAATAATAATAATAATAATAATAGGGGCAGGGGTGGCCCAATCGGTAGCGAGCCAGGTTCGTATTCTGCAGTTCCCAGGTTCGAATCCCAGCTGGGTCAGCTTTGAGATTTTTATCCGCTGGCGCCGGTGGAAAACCCCGGAAGGCACTTCGGCCAGTAGGAACACCGATGGAAAGGTCGCCGTCCGACAGAGGGGCGTTAAGCCGTGGCACCGTGTGCGGGAGAGCCATACCCTGTGCACCTTAAAGAACACGCTGGATGGCCTTGACGGGAGGCTATCATGTCTCCCAACAGCTGTTCCAGTGGGTCCCCTCCCTCAACCTTCTCTGAGCCTTCGGAGTCCTTGTGACCTGGTTATTTAGCTCGTGGTGTGAAAAAAAGTGCCTCTCAGAGGTAAAACAACCCAACGTTAAAGAACACGCTGGATGGCTTTGACGGGAGGCTACCATCTGTCTCCCAACAGCTGTTCCAGTGGGTCCCCTCCCCCAACCTTCTCTGAGCTTTCGGGGTCCTTGTGACCTGGCTATTTAGCCCGTGGTGTGCAAAAAAAGTGCCTTTCAGAGGTAAAACAACCCAACGTTAAAGAACACGCTGGATGGCTTTGACGGGAGGCTATCATCTATCTCCCAACAGCTGTTCCAGTGGGTCCCCTCTCCAACCTTCTCTGAGCCTTCGGGGTCCTTGTGACCTGGCTATTTAGCCCATGGTGTGCAAAAAAGTGCCGTTCAGAGGTAAAACAACCCAACCCAAAGCTGTTGTGAAATAGTCCATCTAGCGTAATTAAAGAGATCTTAATCGTGAAGAGTCGCGCTTAAGGAACGACATCCTGTTGCGTCCATGGAACGTCTGGTTTGAAGGATTAGATGGTTTTTCGTTATCTTCCACCAACCGATCCTTATATCAGGCTTGCCGTGGACACAACATGGTGTCAATCCTTAAATACGTCTTTTCATGAATAAGGATTTGTCTCTTTAATTTAGCTCTCCATGGACATAGTAAATAAATAATGAATACCCCCTCAAGCAGCTGTTTGCCACAGATCCCTTAGATCAGTAGCCAAGCGCGCTAACCACTAGGCCACGGGACAGCTATGGATATAGTATCGTCTCTTAAATTTGGTATACAGTGTAGACAGAAAACATTCTCTTCGCTGTAACATGAACAATTATATTTTAGAGGGAATTGTTAGCAAAACATAGAATATATTATAAAGGAAAAAAGAGAAAATTTGAAAAAAAAAGATTATTAACCCGAACGTGAGAAACCTGTCTTCCGTTAACTGCATTTTTTTCGATTTATGATTTTCCTGCTTCAAAAGTTTACTGATCAAAATCAACTTCCCTCAGTTGACAACGACCACCTCCTCATCCCCAATTCCTCCTCATCTCCAAGGCTTTTCCATCCTCCTCTGACATTTTGCACCTTGTTGCTTCTTCCTGGGTCGATCTTGCAGAGATGCTGAGCGCTGATATCTCCCAACGGACAGACACAGTGACTCTCTCTTCTGCTATTTTACCTCTCTGCATCTTCGCTTACGTAAGCGATCCTCCTCTTGCTCATTCATCACACCTTGTCACCTGACCCTCTCCTCCCCCCTCTCTCCTCCTTCCCCCCCCCCGGGTGTGGTGGGGTAAAGATTTGGGCCAGGGAGGTTCGTCTTCTCTTCCTCCCAAGCGCTTATTTCTCCACTGCATAAATCATCTCAGTGACAGGAGGAATGCGACGGGGGGGGGGGGGAGATGTTGCCCTCGTGCTCTGTGAGAACTTCCCATCTAATAATAGTGATGAACACCGACCACAAGGAGAATTAGACGGCAATAAACATGCAATTTAGAGGCTTTTCTGGCAAAAGTTTGTTGTCTGTCTGCTTTGAGCGGAAGAAAGCGATTGCCAAAGCGAAGTCGTGTTCGCGCATCACTTCATTTCATCTGATGCCAAAATGAACTTTTTGGTCTTTTTCCGTCGTCTTCATCATTTGAGAGATGAATCCTTTTTTTATTTTTTTTGTTTTGTGCTTCAGACGTTTCCAAGGTCTCGAGCATTTTTTGTTTCTGTCTTCGCAAGCGCATTCCTATCTTTGCGAGTCGGTTGCATCCCCAGGAGGGAAACGGACAATGCTCACGAGATTAGCAGAAGTTTTTATTTTTGGCCAATGGACGATCGAAAGCTATGAAGAGCAGACCTCACAGAAACGAAAGATGAAAAGGAGACCTGGTGACAGGAATTCTGGGAAGTGGAAGAGAAAACGAGCGTCTGATACGCAAATAGGGAAGAAAAGAATAAGCAGTCGGCCAGTGGTGGTGGTGGTGGGGGGGTGAGCTAAGTTCCCCCTGACAAGACTACTAGATCCGTTACGTTTGGGATGCCGATGCAAAAATTTGCGATGGTTCACATTTTATCATAGGCTCGCATTTTTATTATTTATTTTATAATCGTATTATTATTATTATTATTATTATTATTATTATTATTATTATTATTATTTATTAATTTATTAATTATATTTTTTATAACGCATTATTATTTTTATAATAATGTTTTATTAATTTATCAATTATAATTTTTATATCGCATTATTATTATTATTATTATTGTAAAAATTCTTAGGCCATTAATCAGCTCCCCCCCCCCGGATAAATATAAAACCCCATCTATTGCTTTAAACTGATTACGGGCCTCGAGCAGGAAACTCGAGAAAAAGTTTGGGGAGCAGGAAATTTGTTAAGAGTGGCACTGATTCAGCGATGTGACAAAAAAAAGAAATCTTATGAGGTCATTTGCATAAATCACTTAAGAAAATTTCCAAAAATGCTTCGACATTCTGATCAACATTCTGGTGTATTCTGTTCCCATTGGTCACGTGGTTAACGAACGTGACTGTGGAGAAAAGGACCTGTGCATAAGGAGGCATGGATGTTTATCTTTCTGTTGAGGTCTTGGCTTCCTCATAGATCTCTCCGCTCCGTGATACTGATGAGGCTTGTTTCCATGGTAACCGAGCTGATCGAGTGGCAATATATTCTTTTATTACAAGACCTTACCAACAAAAAAAAAAAACTGATGAAAGAGATTTTTAAAAGCTCGGTTTCGTGGTGCTGTGGCTCTCTGAGATGAAATGTCTGAGGAAACATCCCATGATTGGAGTGGGTATAATTGTTTGTGTCTGATGTTCGCATCAAATCTGAAACATCGATATATGTGTAATCCCTTCCACATCCAAGGTTGTGGAATAAAGAGTGGCAACATAGTTGTGTACATGAGTATAGAAATGGAAGTCACGTGAGGAGCAGTTTGTTTTACCTTTGAGTGGACCTTTTTTGCACACAGTAGATGAAATGGCCAGGCCACAAGGACCCCAGGGTCCTCAGGAGGTTGCGGGCAGGGCACCCACTGGAACAGCTGTTAGTCTCCCGTCAAGGATATCCAGCGTGTTCTTTAATGTGCACAGGGTATGGCTCTCCCGCACACGTAGCCACGACTTAACGTCTTATCTGACGGACGGCGGCCTTTCCAAGCCCATCGGTGTCCCCTAATGACCGACGACAGGCGTGTAGTTTTGCGGAGATAATTCTGAAAGCTGGCCCAGATGGGGCGCGAACCTGGGAACTGCAGATTACGAGCCAGGCATGCTGCAGACTGTACCACCCCCGCCCCCATGAAGGAGCAGAAGAGTGTGAGCACAAGGATGATAGAGAGTTATGAAGAGCACCTTCACAGATGCACGTTCATTGGGTGTCAGTTTAGCTGGACAAAGAAATATTTTAATATGTGCAAGAAATGAGCCTTAATGAGAAGGTTTCCATGTGTTTGCTTCAAGCGCAAATGCATCACGTGCTGTCGTAACCAGGACCGGCACACGGCATGTTTGCGCCATGATACAAAGTCCCTTTTCAGGCATTTTGCAGTGACAGTGTTGTTGAAAGCGCCCCTTTGGACAAGTCACCCCGATGCGCGCTTATCTGCTTGATCCGGTCCCGGTCATAATGTATAATGAATGGCTAGGTGGGTGAAGTGTTTTCAACCTGGGTGGCAAAAGTGTGCAAGACGAACACGGACGCCCACTTATTTTTTAAAAAAAGATCAAACCCATAGCCGATGTGAACAGAAATCCTTGAGCATCCTCTTTGAACACGAATCTTTCTGGCTTTGATTTGTTCCCAAAAATGAAGGCGACATTTAGAGATCTACGCTTTCGGGCAACATAGGACATTGCAAGCAGTAAGGCACAAGCTCTTCTTACTATTCAACAAATAGAGGCTGTTGATAATATTTGACGGCTACATCACGTTTGGGGGGCGGGGGTGGCTCAGTCGGTAGCGCGCCAGGCTCGTAATCTGTAGCTCCCAGGTTCGAGTCCCAGTTGGGTCAGCGTTGAGATTTATCTCCGCAAAATTCCCCGCCTTGCCCACGGTCAGTAGGGGACACCGATGGGCTTGGAAAGGCCGCCGTCCGTCGGATGGGACGTTAAGCCGTGGCCCCGTGTGCGGGAGAGCCATACCCTGTGCACGTTAAAGAACACGCTGGATGGCCTTGACGGGAGGCTACCATCTGTCTCCCAACAGCTGTTCCAGTGGGTCCCCTTCCCCAACCTTCTCTGAGCCTTCGGGGTCCATGTGACCTGGCCATTTAGCCCATGGTGTGCAAAAAAGTGCCGCTCAGAGGTAAAACAACCCAACCCATCACGTTTGGAATAAAAATAAATAAATAAATACCCCCTCAAGCAGCTGCTTGCCACAGAGGTCTGACAGGAGCCTGTCAGTTTATATGCCATAGCAGAAAGTCTGTTTGTGAGGATGGCAGGACCTCAGCAGAAAAACGACACATACATCCATGCCTTACCCGGGGCTCGAACCCAGGTCCCTTAGATCAGTAGCCAAGCGCACTAACCACTCGGCCATAGTGTTCGGATACTTTTTTTTGACACGAAGGTTGCCAGATCGCTAATTTCTAAACCTGGGTCGTGTGGGTCCACTCACAGAAATATTGAGCACGTGGAAAGTGAGAGATACCATTCACAGCAAACTGGAGCGTGTGCAGTATCTGCACACGCTCCAGTTTGCTGTGAACGGCAACTGGAGCGTGTACAGTTGCTGTACACGCTCCAGATGTTTTTTCTGAATTCTGTAATCAACCATAAATAAAATAAATAAATACCCCCTCAAGCAGCTGCTTGCCACAGAGGTCTGACAGGGGCTCGAACCCAGGTCCCTTAGATCAATAGCCAAGCGTGCTAACCACTCGGCCACGGGATGGCCACGTTTGGAAAACGATGTATATTCTTAAATCGTTAAAAAAGATGTAAATAAGACAACTTTTTCATCTCACGTGTCCACTACTTATTAAACAACCCTGGAATATAAAAGGGATAAAAAAAAATATAATAAATACCCCCTCAAGCAGCTGCTTGTCAGAGAGGTCTCACAGGAGCCTGTCAGTTTATATGCCAGAGTAGAAGGTCTGAGAAGATGACAGGACCTCAGCAGAAAAACAACACAAACGTCCATGCCTTAACCCCGGGTTCGAACCCAGGTCCCTTAGATCAGTAGCCAAGCGCGCTAATCACTAGGCCTAACTGAATTTAAAAAGAGGAACATTAATTTCGTAAAATTAATTGCACCTCAAACTGGATATGAACAAAATTGGTTTCTGTGAAATTGCAACAACGATCTGACTCCCTTTGCACTTCGTTAGCAGCGGGTTGGATTGGGTTGTTTTACCTCTGAGCGGCACTTTTTTTTGCACACCATGGGCTAAATGGCCAGGTCACATGGATCCCGAAGACTCAGAGAAGGTTGGGGGAGGAGACCCACTGGAACAGCTGTTGGGAGACAGATGGTAGCTCCCCGTCAAGGCCATCCAGCGTGTTCTTTAACGTGCATAGGGTATGGCTTTCCCGCACATGGGGCCACGGCTTAACGTCCCATCCGATGGACGGCGGCCTTTCCAAGCCCATCGGTGTCCCCTACTGACCGTGGGCAGGGCGGGGAATTTTGCGGAGATAAATCTCAACGCTGACTCAGCTGGGACTCGAACCTGGGAACTACAGATTACGAGCCTGGTGCGCTACCGACTGAGCCACCCCCGCCCCTCGTTAGCAGCGGAATCCAGAAACATTGGACACAATCCGTGAAGAGAAAAAGTTTCCTTTCCTGACAGTCTGCAATGCGAGTAATAAGTTGTCCCCATTTCAAGCATTAAGCCGTTGAGTAAATGAATGGCATCGAGGGAAGAGAAGCATTTGAAGGAGAGATGTTTACGGTGCTTTTGCCCCGGAAGGACTTTCTTCCTTTACCAGGCAACTTACTCGCTTTATGACACAACACACCAGCAGATAATGAATCTCTGTCGTGGCTCGATTCAGGAGCACTGTGGGGAGAACGCCTCTCTTAATCCGATGCCAACTCGTTCTTTCTTATTCAAGTGAGCCATGCGAGGCCATGCTGGCTGCAGATTCCCTCTCAGCGAAGAGGATTTCAAGATTGTCGCTTTTTTACTGTTGCCTGCAGTTGAACTGGTCCATTCAGAATCGTCTTCTGTGGAAAGTGAAATGCAAAACAATGCAAGTTTATCTCTTAAATTATCATCGTCATCTTCAAGCAGTGTCTCAGCTGGATCAGCGTTGAGATTTATCTCCGCAAAATTTCCCCGCCCTGCCCACGGTCAGTAGGGGACACCGATGGGCTTGAAAAGGCCGCCGTCCGTCGGATGGGACGTTAAGCCGTTGCCCCGTGTGGGGGAGAGTCATACCCTGTGCACGTTAAAGAACACGCTGGATGGCCTTGACGGGAGGCTACCATCTGTCTCCCAACAGCTGTTCCAGTGGGTCCCTCCCCCAACCTTCTCTGAGCCTTCGGGGTCCATGTGACCTCGCCATTTAGCCCATGGTGTGCAAAAAAGTGCCGCTCAGAGGTAAAACAATCCAATCCAATCCAATCCTCAAGCAGCCATGGGCTACGGAGGTCCAACCAGACCGTGCAATTTAGTTCTCCAAGCAAGTCTATCCTGAGCTACATCTACTGCATCTGGCCACTGCACACCAATTCTAACAAGGTCCTGTTTGACATTGTCTGCCCACTGCATCCTTGGTCTCCGCATCCTAGGTCTCTCTTAAATCAGTGGTTCTCAACCTTTTATGATTCATGTACCCCCTGGAAATGTGAATGTAACTGGCGTACTCCTTATATAGATAGATAAAATTATAGTTATAGTATAATACCAACTTAGTGACTTTGTTATTAGATCTAGCGACTTTTGAGCTCTCACGGCGTATTCCCAAGAGGTACGAGTACCCCAAATTGAGAACCCTTATCATAAATTACCATTCATTGCATTTTGTAGTCTAAAACGCATCAGTTGAATGTTTTGAGACTGACTTTCAAGATGTGCATTGATTACGAAACTATGCAAACTATGCACGCTTTTCAGACCAAAGCAATATGCTTAATGCAGCCATGGGCTACGGAGTTACAACCAAACAGTAGAATTTAATTCTCCAAACACGTTCTAGAGTGAGTTGCAATTTTCCCAATCATGACTTTTTTTTCAGGTCAGAGGTGAAGACAAAATAATCGCGATTGATTTCGAGTTTATGCTCTTCCATTTTTTTCACAGAGTATTTTTTTTTGAGAGAAAAATATTTTTCTCATTTATTTTGTTTTTCAACACTTTCTACGAGGACACAAGGACCGCGAGGGATCAGAAAATGTCGGGGATCCACTGGACAGCTCGTGGGAAACAGATGGACGCTTCCCATCAAGACCGTCCAGCGCGTTCTTTAAATGTGCAGAGAGTATGATTCTATTGCACACACAGGACCATGGCTAAACGTCTCATCCGACGAAAGGTGGACTTTTCAAACCCCTCTAGGTGTTCCCATTCTCTAGAGTAAGGCTTTTCAACGTGGGGTACGCCGTGAGAGCTCAAAAGTCGCTAGATCTAGTAAGAAAGTTAAAATAACCATTGTTATACTATAACTATAATTTTATCTATCTATGCAAGGCGTACCCCAGTTACATATACATTTCCAGGGGGAACAGTAGCTCAAAAAAATATCCGAACACTATGGTTGATTACAGAATTCAGAAAAAATATCTGGCAACGATTCTTTTAGAAATTAGTGATCTGGCAAACCTTCGTGTCACGTGATTACAGAATTCAGGAAAAATATCTGGAGCGTGTACCCAGATATTTTTCCAGTTACCGTTCACAGCAAACTGGAGCGTGTGCAGTTACTGCACACGCTCGTTTGCTGTGAACAGTAACTGCACACGCTCAATATTTCCGTGAGTGAGCCCACACGATCTAGTATCAAAATAATATGATCACCTACAGTCGCTCAAAAAAATATCCGAACACTATGGTTCATTACACAATTCAGAAAAATATCTGGCAACATTTTTTTTTAGCTTTCGTGTACAGTACACCAAAGGTTGCCAGATCACTTTCTAAAAAAAAATCTTTGCCAGATATTTTTTCTGAATTCTGTAATCAACCATAGTGTTCGGATATTTTTTTGAGCGACTGTACGTGAAGAATAAAAGGTTGAGAACCACTGCACTAGAAGGGAGGGGAGGAGATTAGTGGATATAAATTTCAACCCTGGCACAGTTGTAACCCGGGACCTGCAGGTTACAATCCTCAACTGATGAATGTCCCCCCCCCCCCCCAAACACACATTAACCGTGGAAACTAATATTTCATTTGCTCGATGACTTTTGAATGACCAAAATTAAATAAATGTGCATATATAAATACAAAAAGAAATGCACAAAATATTAAAAAACTAGCCCTACAGATGATACAAGTGAAAACGGAAATAATTAAATATAATTAAATATAATTAATTTCAAAATTACTGATAATTTTGTAAATATCTTCCTTATCAATGCAATGTGTCATATTATAAAAATATGACTTTTTTAATGTCGATATGTCATATTTTTTCTTTTTTCTGCCACAGTTCACTTTTTTGACAATTATTTTATGGAAACAAAATCTTAAAAAAAAAACATTCTCTGAAAATTACGAATCAAAAGTAAGAAGAACAAAAAAATTCCTCAGATTATTCGTTTATGTTCATATAAATAATTAAAAACAATAGTGATAAAAAATTCAAGTGCATATTTCAGTAATAAATTCGAAATTTAGTTTTGTACTCTATATGTTTTAATAGTAATTCACATTAATATGGGTTGGGTTGTTTTACCTCTGAGCGGCACTTTTTTGCACACCATGGGCTAAATGGCCAGGCCACAAGGACCCCGAAGGCTCAGAGAAGGTTGGGGGAGGGGACCCACTGGAACAGCTGTTGGGAGACAGATGGTAGCCTCCCGTCAAGGCCATCCAGCGTGTTCTTTAACGTGCACAGGGTATGGCTCTCCCGCACACGGGGCCACGGCTTAACGTCCCATCCGACGACCGGCGGTCTTTCCAATTTCCATCGGTGTCCCCCTACTGACCGTGGGCAGGGCGGGGAAATTTTGCGGAGATAAATCTCAAGCCGCTGACTCAGCTGGGACTCGAACCTGGAGCTACAGATTACGAGCCTGGCGCGCTACCGACTGAGCCACCCCCGCTCCCACATTAATATGCATTGCTATTGGTTTAAGCAATTGAAACACTTAATTCTCAGTACCCGTCAAATTTTTTTTAATATTTTTATAAATAGCGCTATAAGAAAAATAAATTTTCGTTTCCCCAACACGATTTTTGGAACCACATTTTTTTGGCGTTGAATGAAAAAAATAAAAATCATCCCAGAGCACGAACAGGACAAAAATAAATTAAAATGAATATCTGTGATTATCGGAAGTAATATAAAAGGTTTCTTCGGAAAATAAGGGTTTGTAGGTTACGCTCGAATGAAATTCCGATTAACTTCGCCGAAGTGGCGCTCACAATCAGATCAGTGACCACAAGCATGTTTTATTTGATCACATGGCTCACACGAGAGTTCTCCGTTCTTAGCAGACCGTAAAACGCCCATACGACGGCACTGGAGACCACCGGGCCACCCCCAGTCTCCTCGTAGTTGTTCTGCCAAGCCTAGATAGAGTGGCGCGCGCACCAAGCGTGACTGGTAATGTGGTGTCACTAGAGACACGTTCTCGTGCCCGTCACGCGACAAACACATTCCAAGGTGACCTTGAATAGTCCTCACTGTCATCAGTGACGAGGCTGATGTTTCCATCAGGTGGTGGCCATCCGGTCCACACCATTAAACTAAGAGGCAATATTTTACTGGGTTGAAAAGGCCGCCGTCCTTCGGGTGGAACGTTAAGCTGTGGTCCATGTGCAGGAGGAGAGACATACCCTGTGCACGTTAAAGAACACACTGGAAGGCTTTGAAAGGAGACTACCATCTGTCTCCCAACAGTGTTCCGGTGAATTCCCTTGTCCCAACCTTCTCTGTGTCCCTTGTCACCTCGTTATTTAGCCCACTGTGGTCAAAAAAGTGCCGCTTAAAGGCGAAAAAAACCCAATTCTAGTTGGTTTGATGCGATTCTGTTCTGGGGAGGGGGTGGCTCAGCGATAGTGCGCCAGGCTCGTAATCTGCAGTTCCCAGATTCCAGTCACAGCTGGTGTAGCAAAACTCGCCACCCTGCCCACGGTCAGTAGGGGACCACGATGGGCTTGGAAAGGCGGCCGTCCGTCGGATGAGACGTTAATCCGTGGCCCTGTATGCGAGCGAGACATACCCTGTGCACGTTAAAGAACACGCTGGATGGCCTTGACGGGAGGCTACCACCTGTCTCCCAACAGCTGTTCCAGTAAGTCTCCTTCCCCACCTTCTCTGAGCCTTCTGGGTCCATGTGACCTGGCCATTTAGCCCATGGTGTGCAAAAAAGTGCCGCTCAGAGGTAAAACAACCCAAAACAACCTTGTATAGATAGATAAAACTATAGTTATAGTATAACAATGGGAATAAAATAAAACATATATATCAGTGGTTCTCAACCTTTTATGCTTCACGTACCCCTTGGAAATGTGTATGTAACTGGCCTACCCCTTGTGATAAATAGATAAAACAATAGTTATAGTATAACAATTTGAATAAAACATATATATCAGTGGTTCTCAACATTTTATGCTTCACGTACCCCCTGGAAATGTGTATGTAACTGGCGTACCCCTTGTATAGATAGATAAAACTATAGTTATAGTATAACAATGGGAATAAAACATATATATCAATGGTTCTCAACCTTTTATGCTCAACGTACCCCCTGGAAATGTGTATGTAACTGGCGTACCCTTTGTATAGATAGATAAAACTATAGTTATAGTATAACAATGGGAATAAAATAAAACATATATATCTGTGGTTCTCAACCTTTTATGCTTCACGTACCCCCTGGAAATGTGTATGTAGCTGTCGTACCCCTTGTATAGATAGATAAAACTATAGTTATAGTATAACAATGGGAATAAAATAAAACATATATATCTGTGGTTCTCAACCTTTTATGCTTCACGTACCCCCTGGAAATGTGTATGTAACTGGCGTACCCCTTGTATAGATAGATAAAACTATAGTTATAGTATAACAATGGGAATAAAATAAAACATATATATCTGTGGTTCTCAACCTTTTATGCTTCACGCACCCCCTGGAAATGTGTATGTAACTGGCGTACCCCTTGTATAGTAGATAAAACTATAGTTATAGTATAACAATGGGAATAAAATAAAACATATATATCAGTGGTTCTCAACGTTTTATGCTTCACGTACCCCCTGGAAATGTGTATGTAACTGGCGTACCCCTTGTATAGATAGATAAAACTATAGTTATAGTATAACAATGGGAATAAAATAAAACATAAATATCAGTGGTTCTCAACATTTTATGCTCAACGTACCCCCTGGAAATGTGTATGTAACTGGCGTACTCCTCTGTATAGATAGATAAAACTATAGTTGTAGTATAACAATGGGAATAAAATAAAACATATATATCAGTGGTTCTCAACCTTTTATGCTTCACGCACCCCCTGAAAATGTGCATGTAACTGGTGTACCCCTTGTATAGATAGATAAAACTATAGTTATAGTATAACAATGGGAATAAAATAAAACATAAATATCAGTGGTTCTCAACATTTTATGCTTCACGTACCCCCTGGAAATGTGTATGTAACTGGCGTACCCCTCGTATAGATAGATAAAACTATAGTTGTAGTATAACAATGGGAATAAAATAAAACATATATATCAGTGGTTCTCAACCTTTTATGCTTCACGCACCCCCTGGAAATGTGCATGTAACTGGTGTACCCCTTGTATAGATAGATAAAACTATAGTTATAGTATAACAATGGGAATAAAATAAAACATATATATCAGTGTTTCTCAACCATTTATGCTCAACGTAACCCTGGAAATGTGTATGTAACTGGCGTACCCCTTGTATAGATAGATAAAATTACAGTTATAGTATAACAATGGGTTGGGTTGTTTTACCTCTGAGCGGCACTTTTTTGCACACCATGGGCTAAATGGCTAGGTCACATGGACCCCGAAGGCTCAGAGAAGGTTCGGGGAGGGGACCCACTGGAACAGCTGTTGGGAGACAGATGGTAGTCTCCCGTCAAGGCCATCCAGCGTGTTCTTTAACGTGCACAGGGTATGGCTCTCCCGCACACGGAGCCACGGCTTAACGTCCCATCCGACGGAAGGCGGCCTTTCCAAGCCCATCGGTGTCCCCTACTGACCGTGGGCAGGGCGGGGAATTTTGCGTAGGTAAATCTCAACGCTGACCCAGCTGAGACTCGAACCTGGGAACTACAGATTACGAGCCTGGCGCGCTACCGACTGAGCCACCCCTGCCCCACACGTTAAGAACACGCTGGATAACCTTGACTGGAAGCTACCAGCTGTCCAGTGGGTCCCCTTTCTTAACCATCTCTGAGACTTCGGGTCCTTATGACTTGGCCATTTGTCACACTGAGTGCAACTCAGAGGCACACCAACCATCTTCTTTTCAACGCTCTAAAACTGAATTCACAATAGCCAATCTCGAAATCGGTTATTGCCTTTCTTTCCAGAGTTGCATTAATCTACACGAACTACATACTAAGAAGAAAATCCCGCGAACTTTGGCCAACGCCTTGTGAAAGGTTGCTTTGCGAAAGACTTGTTCCGATCACTCAGCAAGCTGGCATTACCGACAATTACGTCGTTGGTAGGCCATGCCTTCGGGGTTTTGAGTTTGCAGCGCAACATCATCAGGAGGCGCCAGTCTGTCACTGTGTCATCCAGGGTGCCACTTCGTCATCTCCTTGGTACCTCGTTAACATACATTTCACTTTCGGGGAAAAGTCTAAAAAAGAAAAATTGGCCGCAGAAGGGACGAAAGTCGAGGTTAAATGGCTTCTGCATCGACATCGCCATTAATGGTGGAGGGACAGAGCACGCGACGTACATTATTGCACGTGATGGCCGACGGCAGTCAAACAGAGGAGACAACCACAGGGCCTGAAGAAGAATTCCATTCGGATCGAAACTCGTTGGCGATGCAAAACGTGCTTTGGATTTTATTATCTTTCATGCCAAGGAGTGTCCGATACGAATTCGTCGGAATATACAGTCGCTCGAAAAAAATATCGGAACACTATGGTTGATTACAGAATTCAGAAAAAATATCTGGCAACGATTTTTTTTAGAAATTAGTGATCTGGCAACCACGTGACACGAAGGTTGCCAGATCACTAATTTCTAAAAAAAAATCGTTGCAAGATTTTTTTTCTTTTTCTGAATTCTGTAATCAACCATAGTGTCCGGACACTTTTTTGAGCGACTGTAGGTGGTGATATTATTTTGATACTAGATCGTGTGGGCTCACTCACGGAAATATTGAGCGTGTGCAGTTACCGTTCACAGCAAACTGGAGCGTGTGCAGTAACTGCACACGCTCCAGTTCGCTGTGAACGGTAACTGGAGCGTGTACAGTTGCTGTACATGCTTCAGATATTTTTCCTGAATTCTGTAATCACGTGACACGAAGGTTGCCAGATCACTAATTTCTAAAAAAAAATCGTTGCGAGATATTTTTCCTGAATTCTGTAATCAACCACAGCATTCGGATATTTTTTCGAGTTGACTGTACAGTTTTTGGCTCTCTCTAAGACACGGCTTAATAAGGCTAAGACACGGCTTAATAAGGCTAAGACACGGCTTAATGTTCCATCCATCGCTACCCCCTACTGACCACTTCTATGTCCCCTGGTCATTTAGCCCACGGTGTGCAAAAAGTACCGTTCAGCAATGGAACGACCCGATCTTTCAAATTGGACCATTAGCTGATTGTTAACAGGAAAAAGTAGCCATTCAGGGGTGAAATAAATTCACTGTTTTACCTCAACC